>PYSP01000163.1:0-77462 GCA_003049395.1 Pseudohalonectria lignicola
AAAAAAAAAAAAAAAAAAAAAAAAGAGAGAGAGAGAGAGAGAGAGAGAGAGAGAGAGAGAGAGAGAGAGAGAGAGAGAGAATCCGAAGTAATCGGCGCAATATGCTAGTAGTACCCCGTTTTAGCCATCTATCACCTTCTGTGATTTACGGATATGTAGGGCCTTGATCAATTCACGTCGCCTGCATGCTCCATATCCACCCCGCATGCTTAGCAAGCAGATTTCATCTTGACATGTCTCGCATTCAATACCAAGAACACACGCACCACTGGCTCTCGGCTCAGAAGGAAGCCCGACTCTCCGACAGACGCTTTTGCTGAACTTTGAGTGCGGACCTTTGAGGGACTGATCGTCTTCCGGTGCAGGGAAGGAGGCTTCCTTCGCGTGGTGATGTTTGTGTATATATGGCCTGGAGAATCGCCGCCTCTCAAGCGAGCATGATGGACACACAACCTCGACACCAAACCCCATCGGCCTCGGAACTCGTTCAATATCACCATCGCCCATCATCATCGCAACCAGCCAGACATAAAAGCTGAAGATTCCCACCTCCTCATCTAGAGCAACATCGCACTCCCAGATCCTATCCAACTTACATTCTCTCAAAAATAACTAAATAAAATAACACAATGTCCGCCACGCAAGGCCGCAAGATCGTCATCCTTGGGGGCTCGGGCCAGGTCGGCTCCATGGTGCTGAAGCACCTCCTCGAGAAGGGCATCCACACCATCACGGTGGTCACCCGCCCAGAGTCCACGGCGACCTTCCCGGCGGGCATCCGCGTCGAGCGGGGCCTCTACACCGACGAGGCCTTCCTCACCTCCGCCTTCGCGGGCCAGGAGGTCCTCGTCCTCGCCCTGAGCATCCAGGCCATGGCCAGCCAAGGGGAGCTGATCCGCGCGGCGGCCAAGGCTGGGGTGAAGACGGTGCTCCCGACCGAGTTCGGCAGCGACACGGCGCCGTCGCGCATCCTGGAGGAGACCCCCATGATCGTCGGCAAGACGGTGCCCCGGCAGCTGGCCGAGTCCCTGGGGATGAAGTGGATCGCCATCGTCAACAACCCGTGGCTCGACTGGTCCCTGGCAGCCGGCAACTGGGGGATCGACATCAAGGCGCGCAAGGCGACGCTGTACGACGGGGGGAGGACGCCCTTTGTGACCACGACGCTCAACACCGTAGGGAGGGCCACGGCTGGCCTGCTCTCCCTCCCCGACGCGGAGCTGGCCGGTTACCACAACGGGCCCGCCTACATCCGGTCCTTCAGGACCACCCAGCGGGACATCCTCTCGGCCGTGCAGCGCGCCACGGGGACGTCGGACGCGGACTGGGACCTGGAGGTGGTGGACGCGGCCGAGGCGATCAAGAGGGCCAGGGGGGCCGGGGGCCAGGAGGCGTTCGTCGTCCCCTTCTACGCCATGCACATGATGGAAGGGTACGGGGGCGACTACGAGCACAAGGTGGGCCGCAACATGGAGAAGTTTGGCGCCGTGGAGGAGGAGTCCCTTGACGATGTTGCCAAGCGGGTGGTGAAGGAGGTTGAGGCTAAGTGATAGCAGATGGGAAGAGGGTGGGTGGTGGTTTTTTGTTAGGCTACTCAACAGTGAAAGGGAATCTGCCAAATGTTGTCAACCGTCAACTTGACCTTGGAACCAACCCTTTGTAATTACACAGTGGACCGATGATACATCGGCGTCCTTCGTCCTGCCAGCCCGCATGTCTCATGGGTGGTTCGTTTTGCCAGCTGCTATTCACAAATTGAGAACGTCATGAACTGACATAATCCAGATGCTGCTGAGGTGCAATTGATGACGCGCAATTAATGACTACCTGGGTGGTGAGGGTGCGGGGGAGGGTATCTAGGTTATGGAGGTAGATGCCAAGCCCGTGGTGGGACCTAGTCTGAAAGCGGAAAGTAATCTCTGATTGGTTGATGATGGGGCCGTCAGAGGCGGACGGGAGGCCATCGAGCTGTCCGACCAAACTCAGACCAGCCATCTGCCCACCCCCGACAAGGGATCGTTTGTCAAAACAATGAAGAGCTGTCACATCCTTCTTTGCCGGAGATTAGAACAGGAACGGACTGACGGAAAGGCGAGAGTGCAAACCCCGGTGAAGCGACGGGCGGAGTATAAACGTCTGTGTATAAATATGCCATCCTTGGGGCTTCCACCCATCGCTTCATCGGTAGGTAGAGGTGCCCACCACAACACCAAGCTAGCTTCAGCTCCCAAGCTTTAATCATTTGTTCGCGCCAGATATAGAACACCGCTCTAAATAGCCCCAGCCGTTCAGAAAAGCCAGCAGCTTCTCGACTAAAGAATGGCCTCTCCCTCCAGCCTCGAGTTCGTTAAAGCCCAGCTGAAACACCTCCCCATCGCCACTACCCGCGAGTCCTGCCAAGGCTGCGTCTACATCGTCACGGGCTCCAACTCGGGCATCGGCCGCGAGGCGGTCAAGCACCTCGTCAGCCTCGGCTCCCGCAGGGTCATCATGGCCGTCCGGTCTCCCGAGAAGGGCGAGGCCGAGCGGGCCGCCATCGAGGCCGAGACCGGGGTCCGGGGCGTCGCCGAGGTCTGGGAGCTGGACATGGCCTCGTACGACTCGATCCGGGCCTTCGCGGGGCGCTGCGCCCGGGAGCTCGACCGGCTCGACGCGCTCGTGCTCAACGCCACCGCGGCGCTGGACCGCTGGACCACGGCCGAGGGCATGGAGACCACCGTCACGACAAACGTCTTCGGCACGGTGCTGCTCCTCCTCCTCGCCATGCCGCAACTGCGGCGGTCGGCGGCGGCCCACCAGGGGGGCCCGGCCGCGACGCCGCCGCACGTTGTCGTCGTGACCAGCACCCTGGCCTTCGGGTCGCCGCAGCTGCTCGGGCTCTGCCAGGACGACGTCTTCGTCGCGCTCAACAGGGACGGGCCGTCGGCCATGTCGTCCCGGTACGCCATCTCCAAGGGCGTGCAGATGATGGTGGTGCGGTCGCTGACGGCGCGGCTGCTGACGCCGGAGCGGACGGGAGGAGTCGTGGTCAACCTGCTGAGCCCCGGCCTCTGCAACACGGGCATGGCGCGGCACATGAAGGCCGGCTACCGGCTGATGGTCTGGGCCTTCAACGCCCTGATCGGGAGGTCGCCCGAGATGGGCAGCCGGACGATACTGCACGCCATGGTCGCGGGGAAGGAGAGTCACGGGAAGCTTGTGTCGGACTGCGAGGTCAAGGAGTGAGTTTTGAATTGAAAGATGATGCACATCGGTCTCACGATGGGATTCTTGCGTATCAACTCCATTCCCCCCTGACGCGCCTCATGGTCCGTTTGTTTACTGACAATAGTCGAACCGCTCAGACGGTGGTATCCTGACTGGATGACCAACGACGAGGGTCGGAGATTGCAGGAGAAGGTGGCGAAACAGTTCGAGGAGCGACTGGAGGCCATTGAGCCAGGAGTCTTCGCCCGTGCTGTTGCGGCCTAAGAAAACGCGGACTGTGTTAATGTTACACAAATTACACAAAGATATCAAGACTCCTTTATACAGTTGATGATGTCGCACAGGAGAGGCGATATATTGTATTGGATAAAGGAGAGGGTTTTAGGACTTGATTGTATTGATTGATTCTCTTGTCTTCCCGTTCTGTGTTCTGGGGAAATCTCTACACATCGGCGGTCCCGCCAATTTGGCTGTAGGCCCTGTGGACCCACCCTTTTGGACCACATCGGGGTCGGTCTGTTCCGACGCACCGATTTTTACCCGTGACAGATGAATCATTGCCCCTAGATGTTGACGGGGATGGACAGCTTACTTCTTGTGAGGACAAGGTGGTGAGGTGGGGGTGGTACAAGAGGAATGGTGTGATTGGTGGGATGTCTGTGCAGGCAGATTGGTACCGTAGAGTATGCAATAGTGGTCACGAGGGCCACAGTGCCACTCAATACTAGCGTGCTAAGCGTCGCGCAGCCAACGGAGGCTCGCAAAGGAGGCACGTTTTTATTCGGATAAGAACGAGGACGTAGAGCCTCTCGTGATGGCCTCGAAATGCCTCTCCTTTTTTGGGGGTTTTCTTCTTCTTTCTTTTCTTCTTTCTTTTCTTCTTCTTTTTGTGGTCCCTTCTGACGGCTGTGAGTGTGGAAATCTGGAAGTGGCACTGTGGTGGGTGAACTGATGCCTCTCAAATGAAAATTTTGCTGAATGTGGTGTCTGGCGTATCAGAGATAAGGTAAAATGCCTGCGTGAAGATTTGCATCGTCGATACGTGCATCGTTCAATATTTAAGACATTCCAACTGGACGAATGGGAGCCTAAGTGGTCTGCAGAGGCCCGGCATCCAATGGAAAGACTACCCACGTGGTTGGAATGGTTGAAAATTGGAAGATACCTATCCGTACTTGTACGTACCTCTGTTAGCCATCTCGGTTAAGACGGATCTCACCCTGGGGCCTCCCTACGGATATCGCCGGTCTTTGGTTGTCGGCCTGACGTATTGACGAGGCAGGCTTATCTCTTCAGTTCTTGGCGCCGAGACAACCCCAATCATTGCAAGTCTCCACTGGATGACTTTGTTACGTGCTTGTCAAAGACTGATACTGCGTCGCGGGCTCTGAAGCCTTTCGATAGCTTGGCTGTGACGGGTTCTCAACATCGCCACCGACATGATCTTGGCGCTAAAGATTCAGCCCATCACAGGGCCGTCTACGTCTCCGCTCTGTTCTTGGAAGCCTTGGACTTTGGCTTGGGTGCCACCGGTGGCCTTGAGCTGCAGTCTTAGGGGCCCCAAAGACCCCGCAGGTTTGCTTGGCTTGGTAGGGCCTACCAGTGTGAGTTCCCGCGACGTCACTGCACTTTTTCTACGCCTGTCGACGCACAAATGCGATTATCACAAGGCAGAATTATCATAGGTTCTTCGCACTGTCCAGACCCAACTCACTGTGGCAAGTGCAGGCGAAAGCCCAGTCCGAATTGGGGGGGAATGTACTGTACTCTGGAATCCGTACATCGGACATTCACACAAAGAAGCATAAACCGACAAGGGAACCAGGCCTCCACCCTCCACCTTCCACCCGGTGTCCGTACCTTCCTACTCATCCAACCTACAACTACGGGTCTCAACTGCCACGACCGGAAGACACAGTGTGTGATCAAATCCTGTATTTACTTAAAGGCCAAGGGCTTCGCTGTTTCGGTTCTTGGGCTCTGGGCAAACCCTGTTCCCTGATCACTCCATCTTTTTTTCCTGTTATTGCTGTTGTGCATCATTGCTCGATCTTGCCTCACGTGTTTCCGTACGTAGAGATCAGAGACAATTGATTCATCAACCCTTCTACTCTCACTCGCTCCGTTCACCAGGAGTTGCGTAATAGAGGCTAGTAACTAGATTGTTGTGACGAGGCAACAAAACCAACACCTGCAGTCTAGCAGAATGGCTCGGAAGAAATCCGATGATGACTCGGCCGTGGTCCGGGTCTCGGGCCAATCAAACAAGCCGCTGTCCCGCCCAATCCACGCCCTGACCATCAGCCAGTTCATTGATGAGATCCGGGCCGACACAGAGGACGGCCTGACCACAGAGGAGGCCAAACGCCGGCTGGAGCAGTACGGCAACAATGACTTCGGCGAGAGCGAGGGAGTTCAGCCTCTGAAGATCTTCATGGCTCAGGTCGCCAACGCCATGACTCTAGTAGTTACCCCGACCTCGCCTTGAGAGAGAAACAAGAAAACCCCCCACAAAAGCATGTTGGAATTGCTTATTCGTCGTCACAGGTGCTGATCCTGTCCATGGCAGCCAGCTTCGGCATCAAGTCATGGATAGAAGGCGGTGTCATCGCGGCCGTGATCTTGCTCAACATCGTTGTCGGATTCTGGCAGGAGTTCAAGGCGGCCAAGACGCTCGATTCACTCCGCTCGTTGAGCTCGCCCACCGCCCGCGTGATTCGAGACGGTTCCAATATTACGATCCCGACTGCCGAGATCGTCCCCGGGGACATGGTCGAACTAAACACGGGCGACACGGTTCCGGCTGACACCAGGTTTGATCAATCCGACTCCTAAACCCCTTATTGGCACCCATTGTGCCCTACTACCCTACCGCTTCCCTAGGGAGGATTGGCGGCTGACATTTGAGGACGCTGAAACTGCGCGCTCGGGCCCACACCACCAGGCTCATCGAAGCCGTGAATTTCGAGACTGATGAGGCTCTGTTGACGGGTGAATCCCTTCCGATTCGAAAGGAGGTCTCGCAAGTCTTTGATGATGAGACCGGCCCCGGCGACCGCCTGAACGTCGCCTTCAGCTCGTCCACCGTCACGAAGGGCCGGGCGCGGGGCATTGTATTCGCCACCGGCCTGGCCACGGAGGTGGGCATGATTGCCGCCGCCCTCCGCGGGAAGAAGTCGAAGCGTCGCGAAGTCAAACGCAAGGAGGACGGCACGGCATCGCCCATTCGGCACGCCCAAGCATGGAGCCTCACCTTCGCTGATTCTGTAGGCCGGTTCCTCGGGGTCAACATCGGGACTCCTTTGCAGCGGAAACTCTCGCAGCTCGCCGTCCTACTCTTCTTCATCGCCATTGTCTGTACCATCATCGTGCTGGCAGCCAATAGCTTTCAAAGCAAGCAGGAGGTGATCATCTATGCCGTGGCTACAGGCGTCAGCATGCTCCCGGCGTCTTTGATCGTTGTCCTTACTATCACCATGGCCGCCGGCACCAAGCGAATGGTCCAGCGTCACGTCATCGTCCGTAACCTGCGGAGTCTAGAGGCCCTTGGGGGAGTGACAAGTAAGACCGCCTCCGACAGCGCACCACAGCCTGAAAGGAAATGGCCTGGAAAAAATAAAGGGGAAGAAGAAGAGCTGACAATGGCTGTTCATCAAACCAACAGATATCTGCTCCGACAAGACTGGAACCCTCACCCAAGGCAAGATGATCGCCCACAAGGCGTGGATCCCCAGCCGAGGCACCTACTCCGTGGGCACGACCAACGAGCCCTTCAACCCCACGGTTGGCGTCGTGACCCTGAACCCCAAGGAGCCCCGTGAGATCAAGACGAGTGATGAAGAATCCGACGGACAGGCAGTCGATATGGACCGGATTAACGTCACCATGAAGGACGAGACGCTATGCACGTACCTCAATATTGCCTCTCTTGCCAACCTGGCCAACGTGCACAAGACGGGCGACGAGTGGCATGCACGGGGCGACCCGACCGAGATCGCGATCCAGGTCTTCACCTCGCGGTTCGACTGGAACCGGACCCGTTTGTCCTCGGGCGAGAAGCCGCAGTGGAAGCAGGTGGCCGAGTTCCCCTTCGACTCAGACACCAAGAAGATGTCGGTCATTTTCGAGGACACGGCCACCCATGACCTGCACGTCTTCACCAAGGGCGCTGTTGAGCGCGTGCTGTCGGCGTGTTCATGGATCGCCCTAGGCGAAAAGATTGTGCCCCTGACGGAGGAGCACACACCGGCCATCATCGAGAACATGGAGGCCATGGCCCGCCTGGGCCTGCGTGTCCTCGCCCTTGCCAACAACAAGGAGCCCGTCCGCGCCCTCAACGATAAGGAGCAGCCGGACCGGTTCGAGTTTGAGTCGGAGCTGACCTTCCGCGGCCTGATCGGCTTGTACGACCCGCCGCGGCCCGAGTCGGCAGAGTCGGTGAGGCTGTGCCATCAGGCGGGCATATCGGTGCACATGCTGACGGGCGACCACCCGGAGACGGCGCGGGCGATCGCGCTCGAGGTTGGGATCCTGCCGTCGCGCATGAACGAGATCGGCAAGGAGACGGCGCGCACCATGGTCATGGCTGCGTCGGACTTTGACCGCCTGTCTGATGACGACGTCGACGCCCTCCCGCAGCTGCCCCTGGTCGTCGCCCGGTGTGCTCCAAATACCAAGGTCCGGATGATCAGTGCCCTCCATCGGAGGAAGCGGTTCGTCGCCATGACGGGTGATGGGGTGAACGACTCTCCTTCGCTGAAGTCTGCCGATGTTGGGATTGCCATGGGCCAAGCCGGATCAGATGTTGCCAAGGAGGCCGCCGATATTGTGCTGACCGACGACAACTTTGCGTCCATTCTGAATGCTGTTGAAGAAGGTATGATGACTGGTCATCTTTGGGCTACTACTCCTCTTCATTCTTATGTTCTTTTCTTGGGTGGGTTGGAAGACCCCGAGCAGCAACAGCGATGCTGACTTGACTTGACACCCTCCAGGGCGACGCATGTTCGACAACATCCAGAAGTTCATCCTCCACGTCCTCGCCGAGAATATTGCCCAGGCTTGCACTCTCTTGGTTGGTCTCGTTTTCAAGGACTCAACCGGAATCTCGGTGTTTCCTCTCGCTCCCGTCGAGGTCCTCTGGGTCATCATGGTCACATCTGGAATGCCTGACATGGGTCTCGGCTTCGAACTGGCCGCTCCGGATATCCTCACTCGTCCGCCTCAAAATGTAAGTCCCTTTGCCTCGACGCCTTGAGTGTCTTTTCTTTGCAAGAACCCAACCCCCCAACCTCCCACAATCTTGGGAATACCGCTCCCCGTTCACCTTGACGTAGCCCCTCATCCAGTCCTCTTGCCCCGGCTCTCCCGAATGACTTTGCTGACGTGCACCCCCACGAAACAGCTCAAAACTGGCGTCTTCACCCCCGAGCTCCTCGTCGACATGGTGGTCTATGGTGCCTGGATGGCGGCCTGCTGCCTTTCCGCCTTCACGCTGGTAGTCTACGGCTTCGGAGATGGCAACCTGGGTTCCGACTGCAATAACAAGTTCAGCCCCGATTGCCAGACGGTCTTCCGAGCCCGCGCCACGACGTTCGCCTGCCTGACGTGGTTCGCACTCTTCCTGGCCTGGGAGGTGGTGCACCCGCGGCGGTCTTTCTTCAACCTCCGCCCGGACAAGGGGGGAAGCATCTGGACCCGCTGGGTCCGGGACGTCTGGAAGAATCGCTTCCTCTTCTGGGCCATCGTCATCGGCTTCATCACCATCTTCCCGACTCTGTACATTCCGGTGGTCAACCATGAGGTCTTTAAGCACGACGGTATCACCTGGGAGTGGGGCATTGTAGCCGTCGAGCTCGTGCTATTCTTCACAGGCGCTGAGGGGTGGAAGTGGGCCAAGCGCGTCTGGTTCCGTCACCAGGAGAAGCGTAAGGGCCCGCACGCGCGCACGGCCGACCTCGAGTCGCGTGTCTTCAGCATTTATCTGCAGGGGCAGGATGAGGGGCAAGCGAAGCAGGGCGAGAAGGGCAAGAAGGATAAGACTGACAACGGTAGCGGTAGCGGCGTTTTGACCGGAGAGAGCACGCAGGAGAAGCGTCAATGACTATGGCTGGTACGCGTGGGCGTCTTGGTATCTATAGCTCAGGTGAGTGAGCATCATAGGTGGGGTATTGTGGGCATTGGGGTCATTTCCTGGCCATGGAAAGGTTCTGGCGACAAGCAAGTCGATCAGCAGCTGCCCTTTCCATCCTGCCACTGCCCAGGGGGTTGTGGAGGTATTTTGGGTTGCAAGTCGGTTGGACGGGGATGCGGTAAGCTCGTTCAACCGTTGGTGTCCAGTGATCAAGAGGGTGGATCGATCGCTCCGGCTCAACCGATCGAGCCCTCTGATCGCGGACATGGATGTCATGGGCGGCTTAGGTCCTTGCTTTTTTCAAGAGGTCCCTCGCGGGTCAGGCTGATGATGCTGGCGAAAGGAAATGGTTATGTTGTGAATGGGTACGGCTGTCGGCACATTCCCATGGATATGGGAAAAGCTTCGGTCGGCGATCGGTCAGCATGTTGCACATGGTCCAAGTTCGAGATAGCAATAGATAAGAGACTGCTCGAGCGTCAGGTGTGCACCAGACGTCACGATGAAAGCTTGCTTTCTTCCTCGACAATCTCTTCCCGCTTGCACGGACTCCTCGAGTCATTTCTCGCTGGTGAGCATAAACGGGTAGGAGTTCTACTCTCGTCCTGTGCCTGGGAATTCCATTGGAATTTCTGCCCTTATTTGACCACTGCTTGGAACCTAGCTACCGTACAGTACGGAGGAGTAGTAGGTGGACAGTGCAGAACTCCCGGCGCGGAAAGCGGAAACCGCGGATGCCTGCCTTGCCCGTCTTAGCTCTTGGCATGTGACATCACAGTTATCGATCCTGCCGCCCCTCCCGTCTCAATGGAACAATCTAACTTTGCTCGTTGTGAGGCTTGTCCGTCCGACTGATCTTGTTTAGTTCAAGCCTTCTGTACACGCGCCTTCTGATCCTAAGTATTACCCCTACGTACCGTACATTGGAATTGGAATTGCTCATGTTCGAATATTTCGCTCTTTTCTGTATATGCATCGTTAGCAGTAGGTAAACTAAAGTTCTTATCGTTCGGCCCTGACTACGGTCGCAATTCCCCTGGAACTGGAACTTGCCCCGCCATTTGATCGACGCTCACGGTCTTGGCACATCACCGGGTTGGACCAACAAGCACACGTCTTGGCATACCTAGGTGCGCTCAGTGCCATTCTTTGCAGGGGAGTCCGCAGCCAGCGCCATCATCGTTTCCTTTAACAGGCTCGCTCGTTGGACTGTTTCGCAACCCCTTGACGGCTTTAAAACAATTGTAAGTCGTGGCCTAACGAATAGCTGGCACGGCACCCCGGACCAATCGCTCCGTCCTGGGTCTCCCGTTGACTGGCTCACATTCCCTTTGCAGGAACCCTGCAGAAGCAGGACAATGGCAGCACCCAACCAGCTTGAGCCTCCCACGTCTAAAGGCACGGAACCACAGCCCAACCCTGCCATACCGTCTAATCCGAATATTCATCCTCCCGAGCCCAAGGTCGCAGAAGCGGGGGGTCCAAGTGCTGAGGGACAAGGGGAGGATTCGCATGACGAGAACCTACGGAATGGCAGCGCAGAGCAGCAACACGGCGCGAATAAGGACGAGAGAAACAGACACCAAGCTCCCTCAGGCCACGACGGCGAGCAAGCCACGGATGGGGCGCACAAATCATCAGGCCCGCTGCATATAGCATCCGACCTGAAACATAAATTCACAGAGAAGACCAAGAATTTCACGGAGAAGTCAGGCCCACCGGGCGGCTTTGACAAAACACCACTACCCGACTTCCCTGCCGGCTACACAGTTAAGATCACGTTCCACAGGGCCTGGAACCTACCGATCGCAGACATCACAACCGGTGCCTCGGACGCGTTCATCCACGCCACCCTGTCGGCTGACATACCTAAACGACACAAGGAGGACCCAGACCTCACCTACCGGACCCGGACCATACGGCGGACGACCGAGCCCGAGTGGGACCAAACATGGACCATTGCCAACATTCCCAGCTCCGGGTTCCGGATGAAGTGTCGGCTCTACGACGAGGACTACCCAGACAGCGACGACCGGCTGGGCAATGTGACGTACATCGCCGGACACGTGGATGAGAACTGGGAAGGACTGAAGCGGCAAGTCTTCGAGGTCAAGAAGCGCATGGGTAGCAAGCGGGCGTACCTGCTGAAGGCGGCCGAGAAGCTCGTCAGCAAGGGGGTGTCCATGACGCCTCTGCTGGAGCTGAGCATCGAGGCCCTGGGCCGATCCGAGGGTCCCGGGGCGCAGATGTACACCCTAGGGCCGACTAGCTGGGTCCAGCACTTCAGCCCGATGATAGGGAGGTTGACTGGCGTGAAGGTCAACAAGGATGAGCACAGTGACGATGATCCTCAGGAGAGCCACCAAGACCACCACGACTCGGATGGGGCCAAGACCAAGAAATACGAGTGAGTGCTTCCGCCCCAAAACCTCGGTCGCAATGATTTGCTGACACACGGCACGCGACAACCACGCACTGCGCACCACACCGCCACCGCCATAGCTTCCAAGCAAACGAGATCCAGCTGCAGGGTCCCGTCCCGTCCAAGATGTACCACCGCTATGTCGAGTTCAAGCCCTTCGTGGCGCCCATGTTCTCGTCACACGGCCTGCGCGGCAAAATCCTCAACAAAGCGCTACACAAGCAACACCGGCGAATCTATAACTTCGACTCGTCGACAAAGTACGGCACTTTCGAGCCATGCTCCCGGGAGGCCTCGATGCAGTTTCTGCGGATGGCGCACTTCGACGAAGCCGGGCGCATCTTCACGTACGTCCTCACCCTGGACGGCCTCCTTCGCTTCACCGAGACGGGCAAGGAGTTCGGCATCGACCTTCTGTCCAAGCACACAATGCACTCGGACGTCGAGACTTACATCGCCTGCTCGGGCGAGTTCTTCATCCGCCGGCTGGACAAGAAGGACGCTCCGAGGAGCCCGCACACTCCGGAGACGACAGGCCTGTCGGATCCCGTCCCGGGCGGCGGCCCGCCTTCCGGGCCGCCTTCCCCCTCGCTCCCGCGCGAGCCGTCGCACTATCAGCTCATCATCGACAACGACTCGGGCACCTACCGCCCGGACAAGTCGATCCTGTCGCTGTTGCGGCAGTTCCTTGAGAAGAACCTGCCGGGCCTGGGCGTGGTGGCCGTCCACTGCGGCGAGGACGAGCTGCAGGAGATGAAGAAGGCGCAGCGCGAGGCCAAGAAGAAGCAAGGGGGCGGGGTGCGCATGGTGCTGAACCGGAGCCCGAGCGGCTCGTCTTTCAGCTCGTCGGACGAGAGCCGCCTCTCGGACATGGAGTCAGACGACGGGGAGGGCGGCGACGACGGCGGCGGGGGCAGTGGGGCCATGGGAAGGAAGAGCAAGAAGGAGATGGCGTGGGAAATGCTCGAGGACCCGAGCAGGCTCAAGGGGCTTAGGGAAACGCTCGGGTTCGGGCACGGGCACGGGCACGGTCATGGCCATGGTCATGCTGCACGTCCGAGTCACAGCAGTGGCGGGAGTGAACATCAGCCTGGAGCGGAGAAAGACGCACAACCTATCCCGTCCCGACCTGGCCCGCCGCGTGGCGAATGAGTCGAGGAGGAGGCGTTTACCGCAGGTAGTGATGGTGTTGATGGTGGGGTGATCAGTTGCTAGTCGAGGCTTCTGCGGAGGCCACGACGGAGGCCAAGACGGGGCAGGATATCAAGAAGACGACGTCGAAGGATTCGACGGTTGCTTGTTGATCAAGGGAAGTGAGGAGGACGGGGGGATTGGCTATTATATCTCCATTCTTCTTCTTGCTGTCGCAGCTTATCGTTCTGAATAATTCTTAATTGGGTTCAGGGGTTGGACGGGTTGTTTCTCCCCCCCTCCGGGTTGGACTTGCCGCCCGATGGCGTTTCGTTTTACGTTACTTCTCGGCTACCGGGAGCCATGCATGCAGGTTGGTCTCTCAAGTAATACTGGTCACCAGCTTGGAGACGGAAACCTGCGGGTATTTCGTTTAACAGCCGGTTTTGAATGACGGCCGTTTGAGCCTCGAACCCCTAACTAATCCCGTTGTTTCAATCATCGTCTTCAGGATATTGATATCATCCACCATCCTCGCCGACCTATCTAGCTATTTGGTCATGCTTGATACATGTAACAACGAGCCCGTGAGGGCCTCTCATCCTCGAGCGATCTATGTTACGCTGTCGTCACCCCCTGACCGAGTTGTGCACGACCTTTGCGTGCTAGGAAGCTAAGGGCAACGCGAAAGAAAGAAGAAGATAAAACGGAACGAAACGAAACGAAATGAAACAACAAAAAGAATTCTCCTTCCCATAGAACGGACTGATACAGATGGAAGGAGAGGGCCGCACCCTAGCTCAACTCAATACTTGATTCCATCCGCTACCCTCTCAATGTCGACGAGGCCCACTGGCGACAACATGGACGCCACCGCCGTTCGCCTTCGTCCCAACCATCCGGCACTGCTTCTTGTCAACGCCGCCCTCCTTCTTGTTGCCACATCCAATCCCGCCACGCAGACTCAACCCCGCCCTCAGCAGGGCGGCGTCATCATCATCGTCGGCGCGCATCCTCTGGAGCTTCTCCGCGAGCAGAACCGCCCGGCGGACGAGGTCGGCGTGGTTCGCGTCCGGCATGAGCGCCTGGGCCTCAGCGTAGGGGACCCACCTGCCCTCGTAGTCCTCGTCGGTCATCTGCGTCCCCCCCTGGGGCAAGACGGACGAGTCGGCGTCGGCGACGAACCAGTGCACGACGGCGAGGGCGCCGTTGGCGCGGAAGTGCGTCAGCAGCGCGAAGGGCTCCGTGAGGGGAACGCCGCGCGTCACCTCCCCGGCCAGGTCCACGACCTCGCCGTCCACCTCGTCCGCCCTGCTGCTGCTGCCCATGCTGCTGCCCATGCTGCCGCCGCCGCCGCCGCTGCCGCTGCCGCATGCTCCCCCAACGGCCAGGGAACGGCCCGAGATGGCGTTAGGGAGGAGGTGCGCAGGCGTGCCGGGGGGAGCGGTGGCGCGGGTCGGCACGGGCACGGGCACGAGGCTGCAGCGCACCCCGGCCTCCTCGTACGTCTCCCTCACGGCGGCGTCGCGCAGGGACTCGTTCCAGTCGCAGCGGCCGCGTGGGAGGCCGTGGAGGCCCGTCTGACGGTCTAGGAGGACCAGGGCTTTGCCGGCGGCCCGGTCGAGGGTGACGGTCCCCGCGGCGAGGTAGAATTCGTGCGAGGGGAGGAGGGACTTGTGCGACACCGACTGGGGGGTTGTCATGGCTGCGGCTTGTTTTTTTCTCTTTTCTTTTGAGGTAGGTTTCTGCCCTTTTTTATATCTTTATTCGGTTTCCCCTGGGGTTTTCCCTTCCGATTTTGCCTTGCCAAGGAAAGGAGACTCAGCGTGTTCCAGAATGGGGGATCACTGAAGCGCGGCCTCACGACCGGTGATTTATTTATTAAACACTCCGTCAATGTGGCCACGTCGACGGGCTGGCGGTCGATGGCGGGCTGGTGGGTGACTGGCGAGTAACACCGTGGACAAATCCCCGTTGCTGCTGAGGTACCCGCCCCGGTCACCGGTCTGTCTGACGCGCCGGCGGAACAATATCTTTTTAGATCTGGGGTATCACAAGAGAAGCTGGGGAAATCTTTGGGTGTGGGAGGTGAGACGGAAGATGACGCGACCACGTCGAGCTGACAGGATGACACACTCTGAGAACTAAAACTCTCAAAGTGTCGGCGACTTGTTACTCGTACGACCGTCGACAAGTAGGTGAGACCACCCACCTAGCAGTCACTGGTAGGGTCGGTAGATCAGTAGACAATGGTGTGTTACGTCTGTGGAAGTTCTCTAGGGAAAGCTGATTGCCAAAACACCGCTTCGCTAACGCTGATACGGCGCTGAGGAAAGCGGCCAGATGGTCTTAGGTGAGAGGAGGCAGTTCGGGGCGTAGTCAACTCTCATAGCCGAGATCTCGAGGTCGTTCTGTGCCAAAGGTCCTGAGAAATGAAGGGGACACTAATCTGTACATACCTAGGTAGGAACACATACGGGGTCCGATGGAAGAAAGAGCGAGCGATATGGACCGTGCTGCTGTGCTTGTGCGAGAGATCGTGAGAGAGAAGGCTAGCATGGACTAGCATGCTAGATGCATGGGTTCTAGAATGGGAATCCTCATCCCTTCCCCAGAACTCCCAAGTCCCAACTGCCAAACTCCCCACGTCCCAACACCAACCAGATGTTCCCAGGCTCACCGGTAAAGATAACGAGTGTGTGTGCATGCCAGCATTTGCCAGCCATCGGGCTAACAGCTTGGCAGTGTCGCAATGCAGGGGGGGGGTCTTCATCCAGGACCGAGCCCCCGGGAGGGCTGCTAAGCCCGTTCTGATGGTTGACGCACCCAAGCCACCATTCTAGGCAACGCTCTGAGGGGAATTGGGGGTATACTAAACCATTAAGGAACGGCTTCTTGAGGATGGAAATGATAGGTCATCTCCTTTGTCTTGGAGGGCCGAGGCAAGGGTTATTCACACTAAAGTGGAGGTGAAAAGTCGGGTTGATGTGATTGAATGGGAGTATGGGACGAGGGCTGGTGACCCTGTGACCAACGGACCAACCAGCAGCCCTGCTTCTAGGCTAATGAGATCCAGTTGGAATTACTGGATGGCTTCCGACCGTTGGTTCTGCTATGCAGGCGGTGAGAGGATCATCGGACGCCCGGTGCATATATTGGACATGGATGCCCTAGGTCGGAAATGCAACTGTACCTACTGCGTACCCAACACATGGACAACCTACTAATAATAATCGACGTGGGCAGAATGGTCCATTCCATTCGCTTTTCGCCTTGGGTTTGTAGCAGCGATTCTGCAAGGGATGACTCGAAGGAGGTCGAGGCCAAATGGTGCGACCCTCCAATTGGAAGGAAACGCCGACAGCAGAGTCTCGTGCCTTCTGCCACATGCGTGTAGTTGCTGCTCCCTCGATGCATGCGTGGAGCTCGCAGGGAGGAGTGGAATGCCGAAAATGAACTGCACTGGGTTCTGGGTGGATCAAAAGGCGAAAGGGGGGAAGGAGCTGGGCCTCTGGCGGGAGAAAGAGGTCGGCGAGGTGGGCAATTGAATGATTGTGAATCTGCCCCGCTACCAATCGATCACTGCCAACAGCCAACATGCAACCCCTCTTCTCTGCCTAGCACCGACAGAACAAAGAAAGACTCGAACGCACCCGAGATCCAAAATAATAAAATCGGGCGTCGCAATGGGTGCAGATGACGAAGAAAGAAGCTTACGCCGCACGAAGAGCCATGGAAACCCGGCCGTTTCCTGTCTTGCCTGCCGATCCTACGGTATACCAGGCCGAAAATCCCGAAGTCAAGCAGCCGTGCCGCTGGAAGGACACCAAAGATAGCACTGAAGACGCGGACTGGCGTTATCCCACCATCATCCACGCATACAGTTATTGATCAATCTTTGGTCAACGCTGAGCTCTCAAAATCAGCAGCACGACCACACCCACGTTGAAGCCCCAATGTCCGTAGGTGCCTAGGCAGGTAATCCACAATGCCCTTTGTACGATTACCTGTGCCGCATTCTTATCAGTTGTCACCTACATTGAAGAGTTGCATCGTTGTATGGTCCATGGTATACACACTCGAGCCATATTGGTTTCCGCAAGTCCGATCTAAAGAGCATGCATAATTTCTTTGCCATCATGGATGGAGGTCAGACCACAATGGGACACTGACACAAGATCCAGGTGTACTGGCCTCTCTACCAATCCCAGACTTTTTGTCTAGTAATTCAACGGTAAGCATATTGCCCAACAATCCAAACAGAAAGAATTCGCCAACACCGTCAAAACACTTTACTCGCTAAATCATCCCACGCACCGTCCCACGTGAGATTATAATATTAGTGACCTCTAGAGATTCCGAACACGTATTGCTCATCTCATGCTCCCTTATCTAGGTGCTATGCAACCACGCGAGAACACCGCATACTGTGATGAGTGCCTGTAGATTATGTAGGTAGGTAGGTAGGTAGGTAAAAGGGCGGCATTAACATGTGACATCCCATGATCCCAACCAGGAATCTAGAAATCCTATCGGTTTCCATCAACCTCCGCAAAGAGAGAAGGCCACTGCGCATACCTTATGCTTCCTGCTCGGCTTGTGTCATGTCTGGAGACAAGGTTGACTGTCAGGAATCAGGATGACACACTGTGGCTGAACCACCCGTAGGTACGTATGCGGCTCAGGATCGGGAGGGATGTGTCTCGTCTGACCGGGTTGGGAATTTGCACAGCCTTGGCAAATCTGGACTAGAAAGAGTTCGAGGCTCGCACCTACTAAGTAAGCTGGAACGGTAGTGGACGGTGCTCAAAGTCGGTTTCGCTGCCGCCTGCTAAGCTGAAAGGACTTAACATCCTGCGTTAATACAGCAAGTTCCACCGAGGGATGCGCCCATTCTTAGAGATGATCCTATCACGAGTTTCACGATTGCCTACCTACCCACTTGGATTGCAGAGTCCTTCTAGTACCTGAGTACAAGCTGCAAAGCTGTACTGCATAGTTGTGGCCTTATTGTAATTTTGGCCGACTAAGCAGCTGGATGATTCCTTGACAGTGGACGTGTGTCCGTTGTCGTGGATGCAGATGAGGCCTTTTCCCCAATCGGCGAGTCCTTGAGACCGCCCTTTTTTATTTATGTTTCTTTGGAAGGCGTTTCTTCCCACGGTCAACAGCGCATACCCCGGTTTTGATCCGAGGGTCCGGGAAGGGCGAGGTTCGGTTGCCGTGAGAAAGCCGGGGCGGGGAAATCAATTGCCCTTTTAATTACTCCGGGCCGCTCTGCATCATGCACGCCAAGACACTGGACTCAAACCATCACGCCGACCTGAGTCATCCGGCCGACTCGCAGTTCTGCTGAACTCCCGTTATGCCTTTCGTTAAGGACACCGTGACGTACTTAAAGGCGTGAACTCATACATCATACTATTATACTCTGCCGAGTGCGTCAATATAAGTATACAAACTCCAAGTCTCCTTGAAGCCGGTCAAAACGGTGAACCACGGATATACTAAGTTGGGGACCTCAAATATCTTGTCGCTGTTAGCCGTTGCTTTCCATCTCATCACCTCCTGGTATCTCCTAGTGGTAAAGCTCTCGTGGCTCCTGGAAGCTGCAAAGCAGATCAGCAGAACCACGAGGCACCCTACATTTGTCTACAAAATGTCTACCATCCAGCTGAATAAGGAATCCCTCGCGGCGTGGGACGCGAATGCCTCCTTCTGGGACGAAGGCATCGGCATGGAGGGCAACGACTATTGGAAGAAGCTGCAGGAGCCGTCCCTGACTCGCCTCATGACTGGCCATCTCCGCGCGGGCGCGCGGGCGCTTGACCTCTGCACTGGGAACGGGCTCTGTGCACGCTGGCTCGCTGAGAGAGGGGCATCCGTGGTCGCCGCCGATGGCAGCCGCAGCATGCTGCAGCAGGCAAGGGCCAGGACCGACGGGAACAAGTACGACATCCGGTTCGAGGAGCTGGATGTCACTGACAGTGCTGCCATGGAAGAGGCAGCCAAGGCAGCGGGCAAGGTGTGTCTATGCTTACCTACCAACGGACCGACATCAAGAAAACCTCGCATCGGTTCTGCGGGAATCTGCCTGACGTTGCTAACCCCCATGCCAGTTTGGGGGGTATGACATCGTTCTGATGAACATGGCGATCATGGACGTGCCAACTCTTGAACCACTTGTTCAGGCTCTCCCGCGGCTTCTCAAGGAGAATGGAGTGTAAGTGGTGTGTGAACGGTCTCGACCATGGCCTCGGATCCACGATGCTATTTCCCGAGCACACCAGGGGTAACGATTTCTACCAGGTTCGTGGCCACGATACTCCACCCGGTCTTCTTCACTTCCAACTACTCCCGAAACATAGACTTGAAGTTCGACCAAGCGACCGGTGACCTGGAGGTTGTGCGCACCAAGATCATCAAGGACTACCTCTTCGTCCCGCCGGCCAGGGGGTTCGCCCTCAGCGGACAGCCGGCGATGCAGGTGAGACTCAGGGCCGGCCATTGCCAACTACCCGCCTCCTGGTGGTACCCGTGGCATAGATAGCGATCATCCAGCTGGCGAACAAGTGTGCGTAATAACTGACCACCCACCTGCCGTGTTGCAGCTCTACTTCCATCGCTCGTTCCAAGACCTCTTCGCACCCTTCTTCAGAGGCGGTCTGCTCCTCGACGGCCTGGAGGAGCCGGCCTTCACGGCGGAGGATCACGACCCAACAAGGATTGAGTCGAGCATGAACTACACGCAGCTCCCAGCCATCCTCTCGTTCCGCATGCGGAGAGGAGCTAAGTGATGGACGCCGAATAGGCAGGCGCTTGTCGATCCCTCAGATGGAGGGGTTAGTGCCTCCACTAGGACAAGAGATAACCTGGTCAACGTGCCAGCAAGAAAGAGAAGTGGTCATTAAATTGAAGGGGTTTGCTGATATCGCTGATGATAGCTGATGATAGCTGTGAGAAGTTGAGACTAAGAAAGAAGAATCTGAAACATCTGTGGCCTCTGACGACAAAGCATTGAGAGTGGTATGGTCTTTCTCGTCAGGATGCATCATGCTTCTGCACCGTCGCACATTCCTATTCTCGCAAGGCTTGATGTCTAAATCTTTGCCCTCTAGGCGGATGCTTTGTGCTCGTCACTGCTCGGTGTTTTAGACCGCTGATAGTGAAGAGGTGGGTTAGGCTCTAGATGGAATATGCACGGAACAGCATGTACGGCTTCTCCACCCAGTCACAGGAGACGCTGAAGACATGCGCGAGAGTAAACCTGCTCCCCAAGACGAGATCGTAGGTTAACATGTACTCGAGCTTTTTTGCCTCGTACTTAGTCGTAAGCCGTCTGAGTCACGTCCAAGCCCTTGGACAACTTTTCCCCGGACCAAGCGAGGAAAGCAGGACTGTAGACAGTCAGGGGGGCGTTCGGGGGACGTACGGCAGAAATGGCCCACCACAGACGATGCTCCTCGCAGAAATCGGCGCAGTCAACGCCGATAACCTGGATCCAACATGCCGAGCGCCCATTCCCGAAGAGACAATTGCGAACGAGATTGTGGAGTGGGATTTTGAGCTCCAAACTGGCAACCTGCTCTGGGTCGTGGAAGGAAACGAAGAAAGCGCCACGGAAAGGGCAGTGGGACTGGATGCCAACACCCACCCAGATACGGGTTGCGAAGTCCCGCCTTGTCGGTCAAGCCCACAGTCTGCGGGCCGGCCACGCGGGTCTGATGTCGATGCAGCCGTTCTCGTGCGAGAATAGAGGGGGGCGCCCAGCTGCACGTGCTGGGCGACGGTGGAGCGCAGCGCCTTGGCTGTCTCGGTCACGCCGAGGATGTCGGCCTGCTTTCGGGCCTCGGGCCTGAAAGGGACGCCCGAGGGGCGAGAGAGCGAGTCGAGGGATCTCCGGGAACTGGCCGTGGAATGTCTCATCGACCACCCCTCCGACGCAGCATTCTCTGGCACGCAACTCCTTCGATCTGAATGCTGGCCCATTCTCGTTGCCGACCTGCTCAGTGCATTCGACTGTACCCCTTTCGTTTCTGTCTTGCCTTTGCTGTTGGACGCGCAAGAGCGAATACACCGGATTCAGTGTAACCTAATCAGTCATGGCCCTCTAGCCAATGTTCCAGCGTGGATGCTAGCCTTCCACCGATATGCGCCCGAGGTTTCTTGGGCTTCCGGGTGCCTGAAGAATGCCTTCGTGATGGATTCAAGTTGGGACGGCGTTGGGTCCCTTTCAGTGGAGGAGGGGCTCTACCCTGCCCGTCCTTCTCTGGCTCCTCGCAGCTCCCCTTTTGTTCCTGGGGCCTAGAAGCCGTCTCGGCGGCGAGGTCAAAAACAACGCGCCACTGGTCTGCACGGAGGGCCTTATCCATCTCGGGCTTGATGAAGCAGTATTTCTGGGGTGGTCCATTCAACCAGCCGTTGCGCTTCAGGTCCTGGAGCGAGCACGAACGTGGGAGCTCCTCGAGCTTTCGAATCTCGTAGCCATACTCGGCAAGACCTGCCATGTCGCCTCTGTCGAACTCGTTGTTCCTCAGACCGCTCGGGTCTTTAATCTCGCCCGGTCTCTTGCCGTGGCTGATGGTTGCGACGTAGCGAATCGATGACGCGGGGCTCGTCTCGTAGATCCAAAGTCGCCTGACCGGGGGGAGAAGGTAGTTGCGGAATTCGTGATTCTTGACGCGGCTCACGATGTTTGCCACGTGCTGGGGGCGGATGGAGATAATGATGTCACGGTCTGATGCGCCGGGCGCCATGGCGACTAGATAGAGATGATTGAGAAGAATTAAGAATTCAACAGTGACTTTACGGTTTCGGAACAATCGCAAAGGAGCACAGGACGTTCGTGGAAATCTAAACCGGGCACGCGCGAGCGACGGCAACGCGTTAAGTCGTCATGCACAGACCAAGCTGGTGAACGTGGGGGTTGTGGGGTAAGTTAAAAGTACGTGGGGCTTTTCTTCCAGCCATTGCGGCTACGTATCACCCTTGTCGCATCGAGGCAGGTCTTGGGACCCCGGCGTCACGAGAAGCTCCAAGCTCTGTGGAACAGATGGTCAACTGTCTGGAGTGAAGTGGGGGGCATCATTACATGCCGCTGGAAGCGCCCAAGACGGGCTGCGGTCTTATCAACCCTGGTGGCCCCCGCCAGATCCCAGTCCTGTTGCTATCACATCCTTCAATCTTCCTATACTACTTCGTGAACAGCTGGATTCTATAATGGGACGACTCTAACAACGGTGATCGTATTGCGGAACGAAATCCCCTCGATTTCCGCCGCCGAGCCTCCTTAGAACGACCTGCTTCGCGCTCAAGCTGGCTGGGTTTGTCCATCCGAGGGCCTGGATGCAAGATGGCTCTGGCCGTCACCAACTTCAACATCATTATCAGCGTTTTAGGTGGCTGGGTCACCTTTATCTGGCCTCTTTTCGCATCTCCTCCAGGAGAGATGTTATTTTTCGGAGGCTGGTGAGCACTCTGTGGTCTAGGAGGACGAGATGCTGATGGCGTCCAGTCGTATCTCTCCTCGCCAGTGTTGTGTTCACCCATGTTGCACAGCTGCTGAAGCTGTTGGAACACGCGGGTTCCCCCGAAAACCTCGATGCGGTCGTCCTCGATTTCAGCCGGCTGGTCCTGTGGGTGCAGCTCGTCCTGGCCGGCGTGCAGCTCCCTCACCGGTACCTGCGGAAGGAGTGGAAGCCTCTGATGCTCCTACTCGGACTAGGCATGCTGGCTATGTGGGTTTCCAGCAGCATACTCACATGGGCTCTGGTTCCCGGCCTTCCGTTCTTGCACGCTCTGGCTATCGGAGCGTGCATAACTCCAACCGACCCGGTCCCGTCGAATACGGTTGTCAAGGGGAAATTCGCGGATGGAAATGTGTCGAAGGAGCTCCAGCACCTCATCATCGTCGAATCTGGAGCTAATGACGGCCTCGGGTATCCGTTCCTGTTCTTCGCACTCTATTTGATCAAATACGCAACAGGAGAGAACTCGGACATGGCTGGGGGCATGCCGGCAGCCCTGAGCCTATCTCTTTGGCAGGCCTGCGCTACGTGGTGTTACTCAGCGTTGCCTGCGGCTGGGTCGTCGGATGGGTGGCGAAAGAGCTCCTGCAATGGGCGGGAAAGAAACAGTACGTCGACCGAGAGAGTTTCTTGGTGTTTGCCATCGCCCTGGCATTGTTCATCGTCGGCACGTGCGAGATGGTCGGCAGCGTCGACATCCTGGCCTGTTTTATTGCGGGAAACGCCTTCACCTGGGACGACTGGTTCTCGCTCGAGACGCTGGACGATTCTCTCCAGCCGACAGTCGACATGCTGCTGAACGTGGCCATGTTCAGCTTGCTCGGGGCCACGTGCTTATGGGCTAACTTTTGGACGAGTGAGGTGATTACGTGGTACCGCTTGCTCGCACTTGGGGTGCTTGTTCTGCTGCTGAGGCGGCTTCCCGTCATGTTGGGACTGCATCGGCATATCCACCAGATCAAGGACGTAATTACAGCAGGCCCTCTTTTTTGGATACTTCGGGTCCATCGGGTTGTCTGCGGTGTTTTACCTCTATTTCGGTCTAGACTTTTTGAAAAGCATGAGTGCTGGTGGTCAGAGAGCATCACTGAGCAACTTGGGGAAACCATGAGGGTTGTCATATGGTTCTTGATAATATGCAGCGCGGTGAGTCCTGTATGATAATCACCTCGGTTCGCATTGATTCAAAACTAACATAGGGCAGGATCGTGCATGGGCTCAGTATTCCTTTGGGCAAGTTGGCTTTCCACTTGCAGGGGACGTTCTCTCGGCCCGTCGCGTTGCCCGTCTAATGGGGAAACGTGCAGTTCGTGAGCTTAAGAAAGGGATAGGCCCCTGCCAGGGTGCCATTAACATCCCCTGGTTATCCCGTCCTCATGTCCTCCCGATAGCCTCAATACTCAAGCGGGAGGAGAGAGAACTACAGCCCGTGCTGAGATAGAATTAGCTGAGTATTTAGGAAATGCCTAGATGGGGCGGCAGCAGGGCATCAGACGAGCCAGCGAAGACCGGAGTATCAGCCAACATTGACTGTGCGAGATCAAAACCCGGGACCGTCAGGCTAACCACGTCGATAAAGGTAATTAATTAAAGTAGCGTCCAGCACTCCCAAGTGTCCCTTCTAAAGATATGTCATCGCCAGGGGCGAATGTATTTGAGTCAGGATAGGTTCATTCAAGAACGGAACACCTGAAGCATTGCTCCTAGGGCTGCTTGTCCCTCGCCAACACCTTGAGTCAGACTTAGGAAACGGATTTCTAGGACTCGCAAGGACCCGACCACGAGGTGGTGCCTTACTGGCGGGCCATCATCCACCACGCGGTCACCGAGCAATACGAGCCTATGCTAGTTCTCGGTAAGACTCATGGACTGCCAGGACGATCGCTTGTTAGCATACGAGACTGAGACAGGTAGGGAAGGCAGCGACCCGGAGTCCGCGGACTGACTATGCGCCTCCTGATCACTATCCTATCTTTGAAGATCCGAAAACGCCGAGCCTAAGATTCTAGATATAATTCACTCCTACGCTTGGGCGGTGGAGGATCATTGACGCGGCTGTATGAAGGACTCATAGGGAGTCCAAACTTCTCGAACGGCAAAGGAACATTCCGATCAGCAATTCAGACATATGCCACTGCATGTGAACTGAAGAATGATTCGATGTCTCTTCCCCTTGAACAGATCGGAGCCCCTCTAGTGACCATTAACTATTTGGCTGCTGGAGGGTATAACTCGATAATTACTGAGATGAAGCTATGGGCTGGAACATGGAAATCTAAATCAGATGTCCAAGTGGCATTCCAAGTCAAAGCCCTTGCAAGAACCCCTATTAATTACTCGTAAGCAATTCATCCCATCTATCCATCCAAAACCACCCTGCAAGGCCGTCAAAGTTTAACGGTAGACTTCAGAAGTTCAGGCCGAGCAAATAATACATCGATGGACGCACAAGCGTCTATTCCCCGTGGATCTGAGCTATCCATGAGACTAGGTAGACGTAGGATGACTCCCCGAGAGCATGTTTACCTTGGCAGTTAACTGAACTGAACAAATTAGGACGTTGAGGCAAATGGGGTGTTCATCGCGACATGTTTAACTTTCATAATTACAAGGTTAGCGGGCCTGAAAGTTTAGAACAACGAAGAGTCTCGTCTTACAACTTGCAAGCTGACTGATAATTATAATTATCGTTCCAAGAGGAGCTTTTCCTCCGCTTCCCATGACCAGTCACGCCTCCCCATCCTTCTTATTCCACACTCACCGCTCATCCCTTTCCCACCGGCGGCATGGCTGTTGACTTGTACACTTGTTACTTAGTACAGAACATTCATCCGTGGCTGACTCCTACATCCGTATGAGCTCCTTGTTACTGATCCCCATCAGTGCGGCAGTGCGTAGTAATTACTGAGTACTGACTACTGGCTTTTACCCAAGCTACTAGGTAGCTGGAAGCAGATGAGGGACAGTGATTACGGTTACGGTCAAGTGCTCCAGCGATGTATTGCCACAGCTTCCCTCACTATGACGCGGCCAGGGACATACCCTCGCTTCGGGGCAAGGTAATTCTGATTACGGGCGGGGCAACGGGTTTGGGGAAGGAGACGGCCGCTGAGCTTTCCCGGCATGGCCGTCCTGCGCAGGTCTGGATAGCAGGGCGAAATCCTATCCGCGACGCCGCGACCCGGTTCTTGACCTGCGTTGACCGCCTCGACATCCTGATCCTCAACGCCGGTGAGGTCTGCAAGCACCCTTCGTCCGAGGGGCCCGCGACGACGGCGGAGGGCTACGAGCGGCACTTCGGTATCAACCACATGGGCCACGCGCTGCTCCTCAAGCTGCTCATGACCCTGCTCGTGCGCACCGCCGCCAGCGAGGGTCCGGGCTCGGGCGCCCGCGTCGTCTGCACCAACTCCGTCGCTCACCGCTTCACCGTGCCCGAGGGCATCCGGTTCGACACGCTCAAGGTCAGGGATGAGCACGGGGGAGGCAAGGGGAGGGCGAACGGGCCGGCGACGCTCGGTTCTCACACGGGCGGCTGCGACTGCAACTGCAACTGAGACTGCAACCGCAGTTGCCACAGGCGGTAGTAGATTCGTCTCCCCAACTGCCCAGACAACGCAGCAGGCTCCCACCCTCTCCCGACAACAGCAGCCGCCGCCGCCCAGGCCCACGCGACCGCCGAGGACTCCCCAGCCGGCGGAGGCAGGGCGGCCGACCCCCACGGCGGCTTCCCCTCCCCCCTCTGCCTGTACGGCCAGAGCAAGCTGGCCAACCTGCTGCACGCGCGCGAGCTGGCCGAGCGGTGCCCGCTCCTCACGGCTGTCTCAGTCCACCCGGGCTACGTCAAGTCGGACCTGCCCAAGTCACGGGCGGGCTCCCCGCTGCTGGGGGGGCTTCCAGCGGGTGGTGTTGCCCATCCTCGGCCAGAGCCCCAGGGAGGGGTCCAAGAACCACCTCTAGGCGGCCTCGGGGGACGGGGTCAGGAGCGGGGAGTTAATACTACGAGCTCGTGGGCGTGGCGGGCAAGGTGACTACCCTGTCTGGGGACAAGGTGCTCTCGTGGAGGCTGTGAGAGTGGACACAGAAGGAGCTGGAGTGGTATGATTTGTGAACTTTGATGTTGAGTGTTGCTTGCGTATGTTGGCAAGGTAGCTGTCCTTTTTTAGTCCTTGCGGTTGGCGTTTAAAAAGCGTTAAGAGGGAGCCTATTAAGGGACGTTCCTACTGCCACTTGTGCTAAAAGCTGATTCACCTCGCTAAGAGACAGAATGAGGGGATGGGGGTATATATCAAAGAGGGAAATAGGGAAATGATCGTGAGGGGGGAAATGGAGATATATCTGTGCCTGCATTCATGTTCTTCATGTGTCTTGACTCTTGTCAGCGCCTCCTCCATACCTAAATTCCCCGGGGACGCCCCGGGAAGTGAATACTTCCAAATATCACCAGCCTACCTAACCTGACGTTTCCGATCTGGCACATTTCCAAGGGCCAAAATGGCTTTCTCACTGCCGGAGAGATATACATCGTAATAAACGATCCATAATTACGGGATGTGTTTCCACGTGGCGCTCCGTCGGAGTCCGCCATAATACTATGATTTTTGCCGTTAAGCACTATAATCCATCTAGGTTCCATGTTTGCATACACTCTGGTGAGCTTTGACTCTCTGCTAGTCTGCTTCGGAAACTTTCCCACCACTTCCCAGAGAATTGGCCTAAAGTCCGCAGATTGCCTAAGCCGAGAGGGCATTCTTAGACCCCTCAAACTCTTCTCAAAGTTGAGCCAAGGCCAGATACTAGTCTAGTCAGGGATCCTGCCTTACCCTCATTGAAAATGCAGCGGTCTGAATGATTTGGCTTCTGCCTCAGACAAACTCTATGCTGAGACTGATAGATGAACCTTCACAATGGTTTTGCCGCTCTCACACTTGGATGCCCCTACCGATAAAGTATGAGAAGCCTCAACGGCCTGTCCGTGAGGGGACCACTAATCTCTTTCTATATCCTCCATCGTAGAACTGTGTCAGAGTGAGACAAGCCGCGGAGATCCTCTGTCCGTTAGATACTTGGGCCTCTTGTCTTGAGATTTCTATTTATCGCTTGTGGGGTGATGGTTCAGTGAACGCAACGGTTGGATTATATCCCCAGCCAAGTTTCGGAAGTTCATCGCAGGTTTATAGGATCCCCAATCAGATAATTATCTAGCATACCACTCCATCAGAACTCTTCCTTACATCAACTGCATGCCTCAGGGGGGGACAACGCCAGCCGGGGTACCGCCGCCTCTCAAAGGTCCGGCACCGGCGTAACCTTCTTGACCACCCTGGCCGGCGACCCCACGGCGACGGAGAAGTCCGGGATCGACTTGGTGACCACGCTCCCGGCGCCGATGGTGCAGCCCTTCCCGATGGTCACCCCCGGCAGGATGGTGGTGTTGCCGCCGATCCAGCAGTCGTCCCCGATGGTGACGCCCAGGGCGTACTCGATGCCGTCGCGGCGCGACTGCACCTCCGTCTCGTGTGTGGCCGTGAAGATGGAGACGAACGGGCCGAACATGACCCTGTTGCCGATCTTGACTAGGCCGCAGTCTAGGATCACGAGGCTATGTTGCGTTTTTATTGTGCGCGTGTGCGTTATCTCATGTGTCAATATTTGCACCTGTGTGTCCTAGGCACGTTTTGGCTGGGAATGATGTGTCAACATGACGAACGTGACGAACGTGTACATACTTGAAGTTGGAGTAGAAGTTGTCTCCGAGGATGATGTTGGAGCCGTAGTCGATGCTGATAGGCGGCTCGATGAACGGATTCTTCCCGACCTGGCCCAAGATACCCTTCAGGAGCGCCTCCCTCTCTTTCACAAGCGACTCAGGGGTGGCGTTATTAGGGAAGTGGTGGTTGTAGCTGTGCATGAATTTCCGCGCTTTGAAGCGGCCGTTGATCAACTCCGGAGCCAGCGCGTTATACCTGAGGGCTCGTATTAATTAGCCTGCCGCCTGGGGTCCCTTAGCGGTAAAGTGTGGTGTAATTAGTAGCAGAATCCCCAGGAAGTGGACATCCAGATCACCGGATGGGGAGAGGCTACCGGGTCAGGGTCAAGTGCAGGGGCAGGTGGAACAGGTTCGCACAATACTCCAGATATCATCTTCTCATAGTCGTCACACCATGGAATGTTCTCGAGCCCTCTCGCGACGGCAATGATCTCTTGGTCTTTCTCCTTCTTTGCCATCGTGAAGGCGTGAATCAGATGATGACGAGTGGTAGGTGTATTATTGATGAACAGAGCTCGAGGCTGCTCAACAATGGTGTATGTGAGTGTAGGGAGCAATAGCTTGATACCGCACCGGAGTCCAACCAGAGGCTGAGGCTGTGAGTCTCACGTGTTGGTGGTATTCGCATATGTTTTTCCGTAGCACCGCGATTCCTACAGCTAACGAGTCAGACTCAAAGCCAGGTGAAAGTGTTCAAATGCTACGGTCTGAGTTGCTGATGCACACAACCCTATTTGTTGGGTAGTTGGTGTGAGGCCAGCACGATGCCACTGCTCAATTGGTGTTTGTGCGTGAATACCAGCCAGCACAGCATGACTTGGGCCGAGCAAAGTCAAGATTTGCGTACTGCGTATGTGGGTTCCGCTCTTGGCAGCGATTCACTGGTGAAGCCGAGAATCTCAACTATTTGGCAGTTAACCCGGGATTGCGGGACTTTGCCGGTGTTTACCCGCCCTGTCATGCACTTCGCCCCAGTGACTCAATGCGGAAGCTGCACTGGCGAGTTGGCTGTTGTTGAATACCTAACAGGTCCTAACCTAGTCTGGTATAAGATTTGCACTGGCATGACTGGCTACAGGAGCCGTTTTTTATCCGAGGAAGATTCTCCGCCCCGGTGCGGAGGAGTTCCAACCCAGCCCCTTTACTGTTCCTGCCGCTTGTCACCCCACATGATTGCTCCATGATTGCCGACCTCGACGAAAGCCCGACCGGCCCGTATTTCCGGTCGTGTCTAGTCGCGTTCTCCCGCCACTGCGGGGGCTGCAACCTTTCGATCAACACCGCACATTCGATATTCGTCGGACATCTCCCATGACCCACGACCTACGACTGACGACTCTTCCCGCCCCTCCCTTCCCGAAACCGTCTCTGGCCCGCCGATAGTAGACGTTCGTTATATCCCCAAGCCCGAGCGAGAATCGGCATGGTCTTCTCGCGGTTGCAGGGTTCAGTAAGCAGGTGAGTAGGTCCCCTACCTAGCTTTCTGTCCCGGATTCCCGGGGCTCCGGCGGCCCCGGATCCCTTAAGTTCATGTTCCTCTCATTGTAATTAGTCTGTGATAAGCGGGATGAGAAATGCAGCTACTGAGCTCGGGCATTATGGACCATAAGAACTGGGTAGCCTGGGTCCATACTCCATATTAACTTGATTAAGACCCTCTATCCCCTCCTCATAAGTCTAGACACCCCTCTCATGTTCCCACTCTTCCTCGTTCATGGGATTTATTTATGGGTCGACGGTAGTAGTAACAAACTGCGAAGCCTCTCGTTTCTGGAAGGCTTGGGAAATCAGAGTCACAGTTTTCAGGTACCCCGTACCTAACCCCAAGCTCCTGGGTCCCGAATCCCGATTCGAAACGACATGACCCCCACGGCAGTGCATAAGATCAAGATAGCGCTTTCAGCACAATGCCCACCTGGACAGGTTTATTCACCCGCTTGGCCAGGGCTCAGGCAGAGTGCCCAGACCTGCTCTGGACCCAGACTAGCCCGAACACATGGAAACGGGGCCTTGATGAGATCGAGGAGGTCTACACCAACCTGTTGAAAGTTTGGCAGGACGCGGCAAGGACCAACTTTGGCATCACCGGCCACATCAGCTTAGTTATTCCTGTCCCAGTCGGGTTGGCGACTCAGGCGCAGACATCTCAAGCCGTGGACGTTGCACTCCTGAAGGCATGGGAGCGGATCCGTTTCGACCACCCAAACATCGCCACTCAGGTCAGCTTCGATGAAGATGTGGGAAGATATATGAAGACGTTCACCACCACCATCACTCGGTCGGCGGCCGCCGCGGGGCTTGAGGACGACGAAGGGCTCAATCAAGGCCGGGATCATCTCACCATCGAAGATTGGCTCAAACAGACATTCCTCATCATACCCCCAGAGGACAACCAGACCGGCGAGTCCTTCACTGCGGCAGGAGCCCCCTGCGAGGACTTTGTGAAGCTCTTTGTCGTCTGCCCTCGTCAGCAGCAGAATGACCCCAACAACATTGGCGGCGAGGTCCGACGGGACCTTGTGCTAAGGGCCAGGCCGGACATGATCGACTGCATAGGAATGCTCACTCTTCTCGACAACCTGGTGACGCGAGCCGCCGAGATATTCACCCTCGTGTCCCTCGGAGGGGAGGCCAAGGCCCCCATCTGGGGAATTGAGCACACGAACCTCAGCCCCCCATTCCGGATCGCCGCCGGTGTGCCTCGGACGCTGACACAGACTCAAGCGCAGAAGCTACGGGAGATCGAGGCGGATGAAGCGGCCATCAGAGAGAGCGGGCCGGGGAAGCCCGAGATCGTCGGGGTGCCCATCAAGACCGCATCTTTCAGCATGGGGAGGCACCAGCGGGTGGCTCTGACCCTTTCGAATGCAGAGACTGTCAAGATTCTGGCAGAATGCAAGAAGATAGGCTGGACCATCACTCATGCCTTTCATGCTGCCATGGCCATGGCGATACGATGTCGCCAGGTGAGTCTACTAACTTATTTCACTTGGGGCAAATTGGCTTATTCGGCGAATAGGTTATCTTGGCGTTTTCAATTTTTTAAAATCTTTAATATTTTAGGGGGTTTCTTTCTTTCTTTTTCTCGTTTAATTTTTTTGGCTTGGTTAATTACTTCTTGCCTGGACCCCAACGTTTCATGTCTCTTGTCAAGGACAATAAAAATTGATGATATCCCCCGAGACAGCCCAGATTGACCATACAATCGCCACCAAGAACAATTCGCTACATCAGTCACGTCCTCCAAAACGAAAGGCCAAGCTGTATGGAGCCTTACTGTGGCAGCCAGCATCCTGCGGCCGTCTATCACTCGAGATCAGCCACTAGCATCGTCGTCGACATGGCAGTTCCATCTGCGGCAGAGAGGATGTCAACAACAGAAGGCGCTCTCGCTGCGCGCCGAGCAGAGTTCCAGCAGATCGCCCTCTACATGGAGAGTTTCTACCGCAACATCAGTAAGGATCCGGACCACGTCGACCTTGCGCCCCACAGGTTCCATGCCAGCCAGAACCCGGAGTCCACGCCGTCCACGTCCTTACTACAAGTTCTCGAGGCCATGGTGGTCGAGACCATGGCGGCAGACCCCATGACGGCGGAAGCCGTGACGGCAGGAATAGTCGGGCCAGAGATACGGCCGACGACCGACGACGACCACAGCGCGGCGCTGTTGACAGAAATGAAATCAGTGCCGGCAGTGACGCTGTCGAGCATGGGAGTCCTCGAGCGGGTCGTGTCGCGTGCACACGGTGCATTCAAGTGCCACAGCCCGTGGGTCACAATGGATGAGCTTGGAAAGGGCCTGAGTGTCTCCCTTGGGACCTTCAGGGATCGGCTGTGTATGAGCGCGGCCTATAATGAGGCCTGGCACGACCGAGCCTCCGTCCTGAGATTCCTAGAGGAGTGCAGGGAGACGATCCATGTCGGGTTCGGCATGACTAAACATCACTATTCCGTGCCACTGGCCCATTGAGCTCTCGTTTTTCATCTCCAGCCTCCTCGGCCTATTCTCCTTACTCCATCGGCTTCCATAAATTATGCGGTTGTGTCACGGGTCCAACTCCCTCTGTGTGGTGTTACTGGTGCACGTGTTTTGAATTTAGAACCCTGGTCCCCCCAAATGTACATATAACTACCTAGGTACCTACTTAGGTGATCAACTCTATCTTCTTAGTTGCCAGAGAGTCGCTTCTGACGGACCGTGGATGTGACGCTATGCTCACTCAAGTCAATTACAAAGTTCGTATCTACAAACATGTGATTGCCTACCGCGCTATGTTGTAGTTATGCAAGGGATCCTCCCCGTCAATGAAAGATAACAGATCAGTCCACTTTGTCCTCTCTGTGTGACTTGGTTTGGAAAATGACCGGCTCACGGGCCTCGAAAGGAAGCTGTGTTGCAAAGGTGTCCGTTTCGGCGTCTTCCAGCTTTCTCAGCCAGAAGCCAGAAAGTGGGTTACGGGGAATTTCGTGGACAACACCAAGTTAGGATTAAACCTCGGTCAGAACCCAACAAAATGGTCTCAGAACGGACGGTAATTATCGACAGAAAACTGGGAGTTTAGTGCCGACCTTGACACCCTTGAGTCCAGACCACTGAACGGGCATTTATGTTGGGACAACCTCGTTACCTCGTTGGCTATATGAACGGAGCGGTGAGGCTCGAACCGTGCTTTTAATGCTGTTGGAACGAAGCCATCACACTAGTAGTGTACAACCAACCAACAGTAGCAAATGACAACTGAAGCTACACCTGATCAAGCGACGGACAATTTTGCAATCATGGGAACCGGGAAGTCCAAAGCGTAAAAAAAGAAGCAAGAAAGAGAGAGAGGGGGGGAGGAGCAAAGGAATTGCTGAATGTGGGTGACAGCCCATTGGATTTGCAGGCGGATGTTGATGCACATGGCCTCCCGCTCCTCTCTTTCCCAACACCCCCAGTGCCCCCTTTTCCCAAGCCCGCTCTCAATCCCCCTTATTACCCCGTTTCGCACCCCTCAGGCCCAAAACTCGACTCGTCCGTTCATCTTCCATCACTCACTCGGGCCAACGTCAACCAATAGTGTCCAACACTGACTGATTCACCCAGACTCATAAAGTCATATTTGAGTTATCCATCCCATCACCACAAGCTACTACGGGTCTGGGGCATCATTGAGATGGCCAAAGTCGCAACTTGCATCCTTGAGAACTCGATCCAGACGTTCTTCAACGAAAACCTATCCGCAACTAGAGAGCGGTGCGACGAGCTTGCGCTCTCACGACTGGGAGGGCGGGTGACGCCGGTGCCTACCCAGGGCCTATGCAGCTACACCGTCGTTGCCGGGGCCGCGTTGCCGGAGGACTCACGGATCATCCAGTTCCGTGACCCAGGCTCCCCGCTCTCGCTCTCGCTCCTTCGGCTCGCCAGGCAGATCCACCCGGACTTCGTTCCCCAGGGCAGCTTCCTGGGCCGCCTTGGGGAGGCTCAGGGGAAGCTCCTGGTCTATGAGATGGAGTACCTCCCCGGGCAGACCTATTTGACGGCCCTGGACCGCCGCATCTCGCAGCCTGAGGATGCTCAGCGCCGACAGATGAACACTGTCAAGGATCTAGCAAGGTATGTAGCCGCCCGTCCATTGGCAAATCCTTCCTTATCCAACTGGCATCGCTGGTTGAATGGCTGGTTGATCGTCTGCTGACCCCTGCAACGGCCGAGAACAACACACACACAAAAGAAAAAACCAGGTTCTTCGCACAGTCCTGGAACCGCGGCCACAAGCTGAATACCTATATGGCCCCCGATGCTCGACGAGTACCTCAGCGGCATCGACTACCGCATCCACACCCTCCCAGAGCGATTCGGCCCAAACCTCAAGCGGGTCCGGGAGGAGCTCCCCACCCTCCTCTCCAAGGACCACCCCTTCGCGCTCCACCACAACGACCTGGGCGAGGCCAACATCCTCATCCACCCGAAGACGGGCCACATCACGGGCGTCGTCGACTGGGTCGAGGCCAAGGTGCTCCCCTTCGGCCTGGCCGCCTGGGCGCTCAACATCTTCCTCGGCCGCGCGGACCGGCGCGCGGGCTGGGGCTGGTACGACAACCGCAGCGAGCTCGAGGAGGCCTTCTGGTCCGCCCCCAGGGACGGGTGCGACGGAGGCCTCTCCGAGGCGGAGCTGCGCCGCATCCAGGTCGCCCGCCTGGCCGGGCTGTTCTGCCGCTTCGGCGCCGCGGCCACGGGCACGGACCCGTTCTTCCTGAGGATCCTGGACGCATTCTGCGTCGGGGACATACGCTACCATGGGGTCAAGAGTGAGTGACCGGCCCAGGGCCTGTCCTGGCTCTGGGGGGGTGGGGGTGGGGTGTCTAAGTTGAGTTAGTCGGCATGACATGTCCGGGAAAGGTCTGACTTTTTTCTTCTTCTTATACCAATGACTTTCACCAGTTTCTTTCTTTTCTACTGTCTCTTCTTCTGAATGTCACACCAAAGAACAGACTGTCGGCCGATATCGACAGGGTGTTCAAGTAGCTTATGTTTCTCTTTCGTGGCTCTTGGCAGATGTCTTGGCCTCTTCCCAAGGCCGAGATCCTCCCCTCCGGATGGCGGAGATGGGGTTCGGTCGTAGTTAGTGTTGCTTTCGCTCTCGTCTCGTCTTTGTTTTCAAAACCCTATTGATTCCCAAGGCAGGTAGTTACTCTGGTAGTGCAATTTCTTCGATCATCATATCTACCCAGGAAACGGTATAGTCGCCGGACTCTTGTACCCATTCACCCCGACACTCCTCACCCCAAAGATGACATTGTCCTTGCTCAGGGGCACCGTGACGGTGGTGACGTCACCCACGTAGAGCGAATGCGTCCATAGAGGCGCCGTGGTCGGCCTCCACACGACCTCGTAACCCCTGACGAGCGAGGCGGCGTCGGCGCCGATCCTCAGCCACGAGAGTTGGCTGTCGTTGGACAGCAGCGTCGCGTTGACCGTCACGTTCCTCACCAGGCCGGGGCTGCTGGCCAGCGACCAGGCCGCGGCTAGGTTCACCCTCGCCACCCGGGCGACGTACTCGTAGTCGACGAACTCGGGCAGGTCGCCGTAGACGGTGCCGTCCGCGGCCGTGCGGACGTCCTGGTGCTGGTGGTCGAAGTCCTCGTTCGGCTCCGTGAACCTGACTGAGGAGGGGTACCCCGCCTCGATGAAGCTCCGGTGGTCCCCGCCCCGGAGGAACCGGTCGAGCCGGTACACCATGGCGACCCGCATGCCCGTGAATCGGTTAGCCGCCACCTCGGCCACGAACCGGCCCATCTGCCTGGCGGGGGAGTCGTTCTCCCCGCCGATGGAGGCGCGCGTGGCCGCGTCGGAGGCGGACTCGCCTGGAGGGGAGCCGCCCTGGCAGAAGAGCCGGACCGTGTCCGGGTCCCTCTCGCCCCTCGACCCGACGGGCGACCCGACGATGTCGTTGTTCAGCACGCCCTCGACGTTGACTGAGGCGTTGCGGTAGCCCCTCGCCATGAAGGCCGACCCGTAGAGGCCCTGCTCCTCGCCCGCCACGGCCGCGAAGACGATGGTGGCCGCCCTGGGCCGCCGGCGGGCCAGCACGCGGGCCAGCTCCATGGCGACGGCAACCCCGGAGGCGTCGTCGTTGGCGCCGGGGCTGTCGGCCTCGTGGTTGAGCACGTCGGTCACGCGGCTGTCGTAGTGGCCCGTTACGACGTACACCCTCCCCGGGTCCGCCTCCCCCTTGAGGGTGGCGACGACGTTGCTGATCAGCACGGGGAAGGGTATTCGGCTCGCGACGCCCTGGACGTAGCCCGGCACGGCGACCTCCATGCTCCCCCCAGACGCGGACGCGTAGGACCGCATCTCGGCCGCGATCCAGTCCCTGGCCGCCCCGATGCCCCTGGCCGGGTCCGTCTGCGTCGAGAGCGTGTGCCTCGTGCCGAAGCCGACAAGTCGCTCGACCGTGGCCCGGATGCGGGCCGGGTCGATCTCGGCCAGCGCCACCTGCAGCTCCGGGTCCGGCTGCTGGGGCAGCAGGACCCCGCCCACGTCCGAGGGCGGCCAGTTCGCGTTCTGACAGGTCGTGTAGATGTCGCCGTTCACAGCCACCGCGTCGGGGAAGCCCGGGGAGGTCTGCCGCTGCTGGTAGCAACGGTCGTGCTGCGCCATGGATGGGGCAAACCCGACGGCTGCGAGCAGCGCGGTCACCGTGACGAGGAGTAGAGGCCTTCCCATCATGTGCTAGATAGAGCGTTGTTGGGCAACAGAGCAGGATGCTGTATCATCTTCGTGAGAAAAGGCGTCGCAGGTTTGCGCACAATTGGGATATTATAATTCCCCTTGTGCCAATATGCCCCTTATCTCTGGCCCGGAAAATGTGTCTACCCCTCATCTTAGGTTGCAATCTTCCCCGTTTCTTCCGCTACGATCGCATCTATATCACGGTGGTTATGACGCAATTCTAAGCTGTATGCTGTAAAGTACCGCGTGTAAGGGTTTCTTGATCCTAGTAGCCGGTCGTGCTTAGGGGGGACAATTCTAACCACCTGCCGTTTTGAGCTGTCCGAACATATCATGTTCCGTTACCACAGGCTACTGTGTACCGCAATTGCACCCTGTGGCAGGCTTATTCCAGCTCTCGATTCCCCGAAGAATAGAGATTGTAGAGTATGGTGTTGTTGTCACAAATGTTCCAAAACAGACTTAAATCCACTCACAAGCTCTGGAAATCTCAGCCTCCGCAAGCCTCAAAATGCATGAGGCCACGTGGGTAATATCACTCCTTTTCCACAGGCGCCATCTTCTCCATGCATTCCTAGCAGTTCACCCTCCATCTCCAGGGAGAAGGCACCTTGGAGGCTTTTGCGTGTGTACAAGATGCTAGCAACGACAAGAATCCTGGCTTGTGGGCGTGTTTGGAAGAATGGTCGTCCCATGCCGTTCTATGGAACGGCCACAAGAACCTGCGGGCTTGTAGTCTCTAGGCGGGACCTAAACTTGATCGAGAATCGAATTGAACAGGGCAGGGAGTCGTCCCCATGGGTCGGTCTGTCTGAAGGGGCCACTAGGATATAAGCTGCCACCTCCCAGAATCGAGTCAGCGCTTGAGAACGAAGAAGCGAACCATCACCATGGGCAAGCTTTGAATAGCAATTGCAACCTAGACCAGACAAAACAGAAAAATGTTCAAATCCGTACCAGAATTGGGTGGGGAGTGAGGACCCACTTGGCGGTTGGAGCTGGGTGCAGGCGGTTTTACGTCGGCGAGCGGTGGCAGATAGGACGCCAAGGCTGTAGATGCCCTTATCGCTGGCTAGGGGTTCTCCTCTTCAGCTCGCCCTTGAGATGCCCTCTTGGTACCCGATCGTCCAGCCGCCCAATGGAGTGAATGCGCGGGTGACGACCTTACCAAACCGAGCCTGCGTCCAGCAGGCTCCCCGTTCAACTCAGAGAAGATCCCTCTCTGCAGAGCCCGTTGCCCACATAATGCGACTTCAGGCATGATCCCCGGCTGTGAGTGGTGGATGAGGGGCACGAGGAGGGGAAACCCAAGGGACTGGATGGGGCAAGTGGTCTGCTGTTGAAATTTTCGGGCAGAATTTTTTTTTCCACCCTGCTCTCCCAATTTTTTTCTCCTTGGGTCATTCATGCAACAGCCAGACATCGTCACGATAAGCCAATATTGATATCTAGTCCTCGTGCAGCATTAACTTCACTCATATTCAAAGCTCCTCGGGTCGGGCCTTTCGCTACTGCGTCTTCACCCTCAAAACCGAGTTGTTTGTGCTCCTATCTGTTTTCTGACTGTTGTCTGATCTGTGCGCCTGTTTGCTGTCGCCTGCTTTTCTCCCCCGCGCCAAAACTCCCGCATCGGCCTACCCATACCATACAAACCCTCCATCAAACCCCGCCACCAATAATGTCTTCGTCCGAGGAGATCATCGTCGACCCAGCGGCTATCAAGGAGCTCCAGCTCATCGAAGCCAGCCTATCGGACGTTGATATCGAACTTACAGGGAGGCAATACCTGATGACCAAGGACATCTTTGCGAAGCGCCAGCAGACAATCGCCAAGATCCCCAACTTCTGGGCTGTGGTATTCGGCAACGCCGCGTCGGAGCTTGAGGCGGCCATCACGCCTAGCGACGCCGACATCTTCAACAATGCTCTCGTTGCGCTCGAGGTTACGCGCCCAGAGATCCCCGCCGGGGTCAAAGTGACCGACTCGGGCATTGACAAGTTCGGCGAGCCGCGCTCCGTCACCATCCGCTTCCATTTCAAGGACAACGAGTGGTTCACCGACAGCGTACTGGAGAAGACGCTCTACTATCGCTACACCCGCGACGGCAGCGGCAGCCTGGTCTCGGACCCGGTCAAGATCAACTGGAAGCCCGGCAAGGACATAACGCAGGGCCTGACGAGCGCCGCCTACAACCTATGGGCCACGCAGAAGCAGCAGCCCAGCCAGAGGCTCGACGCCGTTCTGGACGCCCAAGAGCGCAAGGCCCGCGACGCAGCTGCTAAGGAGCTGCCGCAGTACAAGGAGCTTGCCAAGCTGCTCGAGGAGAAGGTCACGGGTGCTATCAGCTTCTTCAACTTCTTCTCCTACCGCGGCCGCTGGACGAGCCCGGCCGAGAGCAAAGTCGCCCGCGCCGAGCTGGAGGCCAAGAGGCAGGCCGCCATTGCCGGCGAGGATGAAGACGACAGCGACGACGAGGACGACGATGATGAGGACTTCGCCGAGGAGGAGGTCGAGACCTTCCCGCCTGGCCATGAAGTTGCCGTCACCATCGCCGAGGACATCTGGCCCAGCGCGATTGACTACTTCATGGCCGACACGATCGACAGCGACGACGATCTCGACGGCGTTGAGGTCGACGATGATGACGACTCGGATGTCGAGATGGAATAGGCGAGGAAGCTGTGGAGGCGCGATGACTGTGTGGCGGACATGCCGTTCTTGAAATGAGAGATGACAATACGTGCTCGCGAAAGTGCGGTTACTGCGGGAAAAGTTCAATAGACGACACAACGGGACAGGATGCTCTGGAATTTTAGGGATGACGGTGATTTCGGATGAAGCAATATTCCGGACAGCAACAATCGAGCAGCCAACAACTCCCATTGGGGGCGATTCATGCTTTGCTGCGGTGTCACGGCACAAGTATAAGCTTAATGAAGAGGGATCCGTGCCTCATCCGCCACCTCCTTCGACGAAATGATTGGACAAGCCACAGGGGCAACCAGGAGCAACCTAGGGCATCTTGGCACGTCTGAAATTGTCGAGGAATGGACTCGTGGAGAACAGAGCATTCGTCCTGATCCATCTCAGTGGGATGCCTGGAGATTTACGATTTACCCAGTGAACGGCCGAGACGGCCAGACTCGACAGGGAAGCAGGGGGATTGCAGGCTGACTCCCCTGCACGAATAACAGGCAGTACGGATTACGGTGAACAGAAATGGAAGCTGCACCAAGAGAAATATCGGAGCAGACGAATGCGCTTCTTTTTCAGCCCCTCGTGCCACCTTTAGCTCCCAAATGAACGGAAGACGCGTAACTCATTTACACGCTTTCGCTTCAGATGTCCAAATTTCGACACCGAATGCGCACTCGCGGTCTTGTTCGGAAGGCCACAGCACGATTTCTCGGCCGTTCTCATGCGTGCCTCCAGCCTGCTTTGCTGATGGCGGGGTAACAACGTGAGAGGGAAAATGGCGTGCAGGGGCTCGGAGTTTCCCCGCCCCCCAGTTGCTTGCGGCGTCCACAAGTGGCATCTACGCAGTAATGCTATGGATGTGCACGTTCTCACTCAGCTCAGCCAAGGGTCGGGCTGGCAAAAGTTTGGGTTGGGTGTGAGGATCCAGCTCGTAAACCGGTTTTGGCCTCCATCCTCTTAATCCCAATGGCCCGATTCGTTCACAGCTCGCGCCCATGAACTCGACTCCATGAAGCCTAAAACCTTAGTAGGAGTACCCCATAGCATCACCTAGGGGGAGGAGCACTTAAGAGACTAGAGCCATGCGGCTCCTGCCGAATTTGACCTGGAAGCGAGGTAACAGCCGAGAGCCAATCAACGGCTCCCTGGTTCCTTTTCGACTTCTTGTCGACTTCTTGGAAACGGCGCTTACGGCTTGGGATCATCGATCACATTCATCAATCAATGCAATTGACTTCGTCGGAGGTTGCATCGGGTTCGCTCAGCGGCCAGTCGGTCTGTCAAAACCATGAGACCATGGGGCCATTGGGCCATTCAGGTCAAGGAAAGGGGCCGAAAACGGGAACAAAAAGGACTTTGTAAAAGGAAGGCAATCTAGGGCAAGGGGTTTTGCATGGCCCCATCCACACTAGTCGCGGCATCCTGCAAGACAAAGCTGTTCCTGGCGGGATGCCGAAAACGATCTCAGCAAATCGCCGGCAGGTGAGCGTACCCGTGGGCCCCATGGGCAAACCTTGGCCCCTTGAAGAGCCCCTGGAGCAATAGGGCTCTGATGCTTGGGCTTTCAACGAGCGTGCGCCACATTCACACCAAAGCCGGGGATCTCTTCTATTTTGGGCAGGTAGCCGTCCCGACGATCCAACTTAGCTGTCACGGGGGCTGCGTTGCTCCACCTTCTGCGGCTTGTCGAGCGAGTCAAACACTCAAGCTTCATGTTGTCTCTCCGCTTGTCCACCAGCGTCTCCGCATGCTCTGCCCTTGCTCTCCTCTTGCTGTCCTCTTGCTCGTCTCCACCGATCAACCAGTCAACCGCTTTGCTAGGCGCACGATGAGACGAACTCCGAAGGGGAGTATGGTAAAGGAGTCGAGGGGTATAGAAATACCTCCACATCCCCCCCTTTCTTGTCTCACAATGTCATGATCAGAGATCAAGCAAGGCCTTCAGCATATTGCCTCCATCCACTGCCTCCTCCTCGTGGACTCTCTCCTACACTGTCGCCGACAAGCAGTCAAGCACCCCCTCGTGGCCCAGCCTAATCCATCGCACAAACTGTCACAATGAGGCTCATCAACTCCATCGCACTCACCCTCCTCCCGGCGGTGGCCGTCATGGCCCTCCCCTCCGCCGAGCAGGGCGTCACGAAGCGCCAGAGCGCCACCGTGGTGACGGACCAGCTCATGTTCAGCATCACCCTTCCGGCCTTTGAGTCCCGCCGCAACGCGAGGGACCCGCCCACCCTGGACTGGTCCTCGGACGGCTGCACCGCGTCGCCTGACAACCCATTCGGATTCCCCTTCGTGCCGGCCTGCCACCGCCACGACTTTGGCTACCAAAACTTCCGCGCCCAGTCCCGCTTCACCGAGGCCAACAAGCTCCGGATCGACAACAACTTCAGGACGGAGTGAGTCTCCCAAGATTCGGTCACTCTAGATGATCGTAAACTATGTAACGACTTTGCATGAGGCTAACCTGCCCACCTGACTCATAAAGTCTGTACTACCAATGCTCCTCCGTCATCCTCGATGGCGTTTGCAGGGCCCTGGCGGACGTTTATTACGCGGCCGTCCGAGCCTTTGGCGGTAGCAGCGCTGGTAAGAGGGACGACGACCTAGTCAAGGAGTACGAGGAGAAGGTGGCTATTTACAACGCTTTGGTTGCGGAGGCACAGGCCGAGGGGAAGCTTCCCATAATCTAAAATAGGGGGCAACCTTGGCCGAGGAGGACGGGGAGGGGAAGTTCCCTAAGTGGCCGTTGGCAAAAAACAAGACTGGGGTGGCAAGTCGTGGGAGGATCCGCAAGAAGCCCTTTCGCTGTTGCTCGGGATCTTGAAGTAAAATGAATGATTAATGACGGGACTATTCTGATTTTAGTCTAAGGGCATCTGGTGACTGAAGTAACAGAAAAGGGACAATCAAATGGGCAAAGGGGCAATCCCATGCAAGCTGTGGATACTGCGGGTGCAATTCTGAATAACTCTCTTTAATGCGTTCTCTCAAGCAGGTGAACAATTCTTCTATGCCATTCCACTCCTGGAGGTAGGTGTACCTGGGCAATCCCCCAGCCACTAGCCTATTTCCCCCTCCCCTCAAATCTTTGGCCTTGGCCAGTTGGTCTCTGGACTCTATGCTGGGCTATGCAATTATATCTCGGCTACTAGTTACCTTCTGTCCAACAATAATATGCCTTGGGCGTCTGGTAGTAACACTGCACTCCACTGTTTATACTCCCCGGGGCTGAACTGCATCCATCTCAAAGTCTCCAGCGCAGGCCCTGGGGAAATATAAACCTCGACTTTACCACGTATTATGTTCACCTAGAAGCACACGGCATGAGCGTGCAGTGGAGGCTGCAACCAGAGAGCCCGACGTGAACTCTTAAGCACCCCCTACGCAGAGCGATGCCCATCCGCGGCTCATCATAATGGTGACTGTGATTAACAGTATAGCATTCGAGACCATAGAAGCCATCCCGACAATGATTTGAGGACAAAGTGAGGGTAATTATAACGTGATATCAAAGCCAACGTGTCTGAGAAACAAAGCAGATCCTGGTCGGTACCCATGCCATAGACTCCAACGACACCGCAGAAGAAGGAAAGGAAAAAGAAAACATTGGCAAAAGCACCGTAATCATTGATCTTTCTTACCTCATCGGCTGCGGAAGCGACGAATGGACCACCTCAGATGTCGACCCCCGCTGCGGCTTCCTACTCTTCGAACAGCCGCAGTGCCGCCTCCACTCGAATCCGAATACAGCGATGGATGCGGCTGCCAACCCCAGCACAACGCCTACGCCGACGACGATGCCGGCCCCGAGCCTGATCCCCTGCTCCCCGCCAAAGATGTCCCGCCTGAACAAGAGGCTGGCATTCCCACCTTTCCGCCCTACCGCGGAGTACCGAGTCCCCCGAATGACCGAGAAGAGTCCTCTAGTCGCGTGAATGAGGAGTTCACTCAGCCAGTCCGTCGCGCTCGCCTGTATGGTGAGCTCAGAGGCTGCAGTGGTGGTGGTGTAGGATGGAGGAGTCCTCGAAGGAAGTGCTGAAGAGGTTGTTACGAGTGTCGAGAGGAGGAAGAGGGAGAGGACCGGCATGTCTGGTGTAGATGGCATTGCTCGTTTGTTGACTCGGTCTGCAACTGGCAGTAGTGTTGGTATACTAAGCTTGTGGTTATATTGGTCGTCGACTAAAACGTTGAAGCTCACGCTTAGATTGTTCTTAGCTGCTTGAGACGTGAGCCGAGACGGAAGAGCTCATAGTCGAATGATGGGATTACACCTCTGACATCGTTGTGCGGCCCGCCTACATTTAATCGTATAATTATATATCCCCTCACCCACTGTGCTCGAATCCTTCTGTCTAAATCCTCGCGATGCATTTCTTGGGAGGCTTGCCAACTGGCCCCCCCAGGTGCATCCTCATGTTTCTTATCGTCGCATACTGATTTGTTCGTTGGTTTGTCGTTGACACCGCCCCCATTTCCCTTGCTCACAGTGAGGCGTTGCCATGCAGACCAAGGCTGTTGGGGGAAGTCGCTGCAACCTCGGGCTAAACGAGGCTCACGGCCCACGAATTCACGAAAATCAAGCATACAACGTGCCAAAGGTGCCCACTTACTCGCAGGCTCTACTACCGCCTGGGGCCAGGCCAAGCCACGTTGACCGTAGGTGCTAATGCCAACGGCAAGGCTCGTGGTTCCATCTTACTGCCAAGAAATGTACCAGTTTCCACGTCTCGATGATGTGAATCGTGGGACCTGCAACTAAGAGAGCTTATCACAGATGGCCCCGTAGTTGCTGGGTTGTTAAAGTAAGGTTGGCCGAAATAGGAGAGACCCAATCAGTTAGGCCATCACCCATGGGCCCGGCGCCTTTGGTATTGAAGTTTGTCGGCTAGGTTTGGTAGGGAGGAAAAAGCTCTGAATCCGATCCTGCACCGTGGAGGTCCTTCCGGGTCAACCTTCCCCGTATCAGCATTCCAGAATCTTCTCGGCCGTCACAAACCGGACGCACAATAGGGAATAGGGATGTCGGCAAAAGGGCTACACGGATAAAGCTACAGCTGATTGGTCGAGGAGGTGCACTCGCAAGACCACAATCTAGGGTAGATGCTGCCGGTAGATATTGAGATTAATATACCCCGATATTGTTCCTTTCGAGACGACGCAGCGAGAAATGAGAACAAAGATGTCAACGAATTTTAACAGCACATTCGGGTTCGGGTTTGCCGTGAAGCGACAATCTACCGGAGCGAGATGGCGAGACGCAAGGAAGGTCCTGGAAATGGTGGTCGATGCTTATTTCTTCACGTCTTGCCCATTTCCTCATCTGCTGCTTGACGTTTCTTGTGGGTATTCTGGGGTTATCCGCTAACAAGTATTGAATAACATCCACTGTGCTATCTTAATACGTGACACCCCCCCCTTGTCAAGTCAGTGGCTGCAAAGAAGACAAACCAAAATGTACTGGCCAATCCTAATTGCCCTCGCCTCCCTCGTCGAGGCCTCGCCTCAATTCGGGGCTGGGGGTTCGCGAAGCTCCCTCATCCGCTTCGGCTGCTCCCAGATCGTCATCGACAGACTCGACCCCCTCGTCAACCCGGGAGCGATCCCTTCACCGCATCTGCACCAGATCGTGGGCGGCAACGCCTTCAATGCATCAATCGCATCGACCGACGTCTCTACCCTGGCCGACTGCACGACCTGCAGCTTCAGCGAGGACCTTTCCAACTACTGGACGGCGAACGTGTACTTCCGCGCCAGGAATGGGACGTACAAGCGCGTGCCACAGGTTCCCAACCGTCTCCTTTTTGGCGACAAGTTCACCACAGTTACGAGTGGCGGCATGACTGTTTACTACTTCGCCCCCGGGAAGGGCTCAGTCACTGCGTTCAAGCCGGTTAGTTATTACCTTTGCCATTATCACTACCATCTCCACTGCCACTTTCCGCCGGGGAGGCCCCGGACCCTCGCCCTCGATTGCCGAGTCTCGTCCCGTCCATCCGTTCATTAGTAGCTGACATCATGATGTTTGCCACGCATTTCCTGTCGCAGGGGTTCCGCATGCTCTTCGGTGACCCGAACAACCGTGCCAGCAAGAAGGGCATGAAGTCGCAGACATGCTTCCGTTGCTTCTCAGGGCCGGACTTCAGGGGCGACAATGCGGCCCCCTGTGCCGACGCCAGGCTAGACACGGAGTATTTCCCCACGACCCCTTGCCCGGGCGGCATCCGGTCCAACATCAACTTTCCCACCTGCTGGGACGGGAAGAACCTGGACAGCCCCAGCCACCAGGAGCATGTCGCCTACCCGACCACGGGACCGGTGGGATTCTCCGGGAACGGCAACTGCCCGGCCAGCCACCCGGTCAAGATTCCGCAGCTGATGTTTGAAGTATGAGACTCCGACTTTCCCACTTCCGCCTCCACTTCCACTTCCGTTTCTGGAGCACAGAACTGACACCCGAGACACCAACACAAACAGATAGTATGGGACACATCCGCCTTCAATAATAAGGCAGACTGGCCCGAGGACGGCTCGCAGCCCCTCGTCCTCAGCACGGGCGACACCACGGGCTACGGCCAGCACGGCGATTACGTCTTCGGCTGGAAGGGCGACGCCCTCCAGCGGGCCATGGACGGCGGCTGCCTGGGTGCGAGCTGCGCCAACCTCAAGTCGCAGGCGGTGGACAATGCCAATCAGTGCAGGGTGCCGGAGAGGGTGAACGAGGAGACTGACGGTTGTGAGTAGACCCTTGGGCCACTCCAGCTCGCTATGTTGAGTTGCTTTTTGATACGTCCAGCAAAGCTAATTCTTGACTAATAGGGCTTCCGATGCTCCCCGGGATTCCCATGTGAGATGGTCACGTCCATCCGCAGTTAAGGAAGGGGGGAGAACATCGTATCAGGATACGTTGTTATGATGCGTTGCACTTCCGGTCTACACCTTTGCCGACAAAATTACAGTTTCAGCACAATTCCCTTCGACGTAATGCCTCACCTAATAGATGTCATAGGCTAGATGCAATATTACTGCCTCTTAGAACTATAATGCCTTTTCCTTCCGTCTTCGAGTTTGCCAACTTGATTTCAATCTTGCGCTTTTGAACGAATTGAAGGCTCTTTGACAACCTATAACTGCTTTGAAGAGACCCTTTTACCACATAGTTCTTCCTTCCTAGCAAAGGCAAAGGAAGCACGACTTCAATTCATTAATTATCCCTTTGTGACCTTTGTTGATGCAAGGGCTTAAGACCCGGTAGGCGAGGATGTGACATGATAAAGACAAGAGTACACCACTCAAGAGGTACCGAACTATTTCAAGTGTTGTCTGCCCCCGAAGTTTGAAACAAATTGTAGGGAGGGCAGCAAGATAATTATACAACAGCTCAGCCTCAAGGACCAAATCCACTACGGGCCGTAATCTCACAAGGCTAACATGGAGCGCTCCAAGCACAGATGCTGTTTGGCTCAGGGCCAGTGCCAGAAGCTGTCCTTGGAGGACATCACAAGTGAGCCGGAGAGAGCGTCTGCCGGTTGGGGGACCCGGAGATCCCTTGGCAACCCCAGCAGAACAAATGATCCTCCCTCACTTGGCGCTAACCGCGTCGCGGTATCGGCGGCCGTGACGAGGATCAAGCAAAGGCTACGGATGATCGGCTATCCTCCCCGAGGCTCCACCAAGTGGTGGAAGAGCCAACGGAGCCAGCAAGAGCCGCGGCTCGACTGTGTCGAGGCTGGGCCTGATGCACAGAGGGATGAACTTCTGCGGAGTCTCGGCTTCAGATCGGACGAGCAACTGGGGTGGGATCTTGATGGGGGCTGGTGGTGGTACGCCCGGTATGGGTAATTAAGTGATGGATTACCGATCCGCCGCTCAGACGGTTAGAACTTGGAGTGCTAAATGTGTGTAGTAAAATAGACCCATATAAATGATATCAATGGCCATTTTGCCCAGGAAAAACCTAGCAAAGAATAAGGATGTGATGTGTTCTTTTGGGTAGGTAATTACCAACGGATCTACCTCTGTGTAATTAAGGTGTGAGCTGTATCAAACCGGTGTTGACCAGCATTTGTCCTCGATAACTGCCGTTAGACGGTCAGATAGTCAATTCCCGCCTGAGCGTCTAGTGTATAGGCCTTTTTTCTACTATGCGCTTCGTCCTACCTGCATCCGCAAAGCACTTGCAGCTTGAGACGAAGCCCCAGCTTCTGGCATTCAGATGTGCTACTGAAGTCTTGTCGCGGTGTGAGGTCAGCCCACTCCTAACCAAGGAAGCTTTAGATCGGGTCAAAGTTGAGTATTCTGAACAGGCGGGATCTATCTCCTCGAGGTAATTACAATTTGGAATACCGGGTGATAACTTAGATATTGGATGCTTGTTTGGCGAGACGCGGGGATAGTGAGGTTTAGAACTATACCCTGGCGTGGAAAATAGGCTGCTAATTTGTAGTTGCCCAGGTCTCGAACGTCGTAATTCTCAAGGTCTATGCTCAGAAGAGCTGTGTTGTACGGTCAATGAGCCTGCGGCAAGGGTTGAATAAATTTGTATCCCTCTTCCACCGTTGCCTTACCCGTCGACCTTCCGAACAATACCGGCGAGGGGCGGCTGGCATCCCGGCCTCTGTTCACCTTTTAATGCCCAAGTTGACGTCTGCATCCTCCCTACCACTGCCTCCGCTATCAGACTTACACTGTTCCTCAAAACACGCCCTGCAGCGAGTAACCCATCTATAGTAAGGAGGAGCTAGTGCACGATGATTCCTCCAAGGCACCAAGGTCCCAAGTCCCTCATCAAGCGTCATTCCCGCTCGACGGGAGCTCCGCGTGGCCGGCATCCATCCCCCTCCCCAGGTCCTCCTTGTACCTCACCCCGCCGACGACGAGCGGTTTGCAGTCCTGCAGGCAGAAGATCATCCTGGCCCACTCCGTCTTGCTCGGGTTCCGCCAGGCGTGCATGGTGGCGCGCTGCACCATGACGTCGCCCCTGCCCATGCGCGTCACCTCGCCCGAGTCGAGGACGGACTCGACCTCGCCCTCGAGCACGATGCCGTAGTCGAGGCTCTGCGTCCGGTGCATCATGCAGTCGGCGCCCGGGGCGAACTCGACGAACCGGAGGACCGTCCCCCCCGCCTTGACGAGGCCGTGGGCCGACGTGCCGTCCGGGCCCAGGGTCGCCTCGTGGGCGGTCACGTCCTTGTCGTCGTTCAGGTCCGGGGGGAACTGGGTCGTGTAGGCGACCGACATGGAGGCCTTGCCGTTGTCGTAGCTCGTCCACTTGACGGGCCGCTTGGAGTGCACGACGGCATTGCCCGTGGTCGGGTCGTGGCCCGTCAGGTAGGTGACGGGGCCGGGGAGGTTGGAAAGCTGGTTTTCCGTGGGCGGGCGGCTTGGGCTGGCCATTCTGACGAGTGACCGAAAGGAGCTAAAGGGTGGCTTGATGGGGTCTCAATTGCGCTTCGTATTTATTTTCTCCTGTGTTTAGGGTTTCTTAGCATTGGACTCCAGGAAAGAGGTTGGCCAAGCAAGGGCTTACCTGAATGGGGGTGGCGGAGGGGAAAAGAAAGGGAGGGGTTCGGGGTTTGAGATCGGGAAGGACGATCGATATTTACGCAGTAAGCTTTGTCGGAAGTCCGAAAGAGTAAGTTGCATGCAAGTTGACATTGACAGCAGATAGTGCAAACAGAACAAGAAGTTTGTCCAGTCACCGTCGCTGCCGTTGCGGGGGATGCCACCTCAAAGCTCCCGCAGACTGCTACCAAAGCACCCGTCTAACCGCCTGTTGGGTGTTTCTAATATGACGGTGCGGCAACGCCAATTGGCCCAAGAACTTGAAGACCGACAGAGAGCAACATGGCAGGAAACTCAAAGGGTAGCTAGCGCTCCTGTCAGGATTTCATACTACCTAAGGTATGTATATAAACTGAGTCCCATATTTGCGGCCGTCACCGTCCGACTCAGATTGTCGGGAGGCCTTAACTCTTGGGCGGGGGAGATTGGATCAAATGTTTGCATTTGGGCAGGATTATGCACGACGGGACCTATATCCGTCTCGGAGCGGATGGCACGGGTTCGCGGCAGCTGAGTATGACCATTACGAGCTCGTCACGATTCCCGATTTACGGTGCCTCCCCAATCCCCACACCTACAGGTCCGGAACTATTCTTCCTCAACTTCCTCAGCGCAACCCATTCATCCTCCAGCATCGAATACAGCAGCACATCCCACCACCTTCTCTCGTGCCAATGGCTCTGCCTATTGCGCCCCTCCAGCACGAAGCCCAGCTTCTCGTACAGCCGCCTACCCCTCGTGTTGCACTCGAGACACCCTAAGCTGAGACAGTGGATGTTTGCCCTGTTGAAGGCCCAATCGATGGCCCAGTTCATGGCCTCGGTGCCGTACCCCTTTCCGCGGTGCTCCGCGACGAGCGAGATGCTCAGCACGGACAGCCGGTGGTGATGCCGGTACCCGCCTCCGTTCTCGTCGAAGAGACCGATCACGCCGATAGGGGTGGACACGGTGTTGGGTGTCCCTGTTTCCAATTCGCCAATTCCGTGTGACGCTGGCTGGCGCAGGCAGATGATGACCCCCAAAAGCGACTTCTGGATCTCGAGCAGGATCTCGTCGCTTCTCACCCTATGCTGTGGGCGGAGGATGTTGGAGTCGCCCAGCCCAAATGCTTCCGGGTCGTTCTTGATTTGTGAGTGGAACCAGGCCTTGTCGTCTTCGGTGTCTTCGATGGCACGATAGGTGAGCCTCTCGGATACGAAGACACTGTGGAGGGCTCCCGACATGTTGGCTGTTGGGTGGGAGGAGGAATACATAATGGTTTCCTTAGCTCAGGCAAAGGCGTCTCAGATTGAAGCTTGCTAGGGCGGGAAATTTCCCACCTAGAGACTAGATGATCTGGAGGAGGGGACTGTCTTTATCGTCATGGCTATTCTCTAAGCTGATTGGAAATGACTCATCCTGCTATTTGGGTGAATTTAATGGCGAGTGAGTCACCCAATGGTGAGATGCTAATTGTCTTGGTCTTTTTGTGTGTCGGCGATCCTGATCGACTACCACTAACCCGGCCCACCCCGCCGTCAAGCCCTGACTTGGAGTTGGAACAACCTCTAAACTGCGACAAACCCATATCGTACATTTCGTAGGCAGGTATCCATGAAATTAATGCAGTGACATTCGAGCCGCAAACTTGCTGCGCGTATGCAACCATGACTTCTCCTTTATTGGTGTCCGTCTCCCACTGGTCGTTTTGTCCGTGTGCTCTCGTCCGTTTGGCTTTAGTGAAGATGCTAGTTGCCCAAATCTGAAACGACCTCGTCATGAATCTCAGCAGCCCGGCATCTGCAACCTCTCTAGCGAGCGTAATGGCCCCGGCAAACATCGGCGTGGCGGCGTGTCTGTTCTGCCGTGTCCTCAAGACCAAGTGCCACGATTTCAATCTGATGTGACTGCTGCATCCGCCAGCATCTGCCAGCATCCGCCAGCATCCGCCAGCGAGCAGCATCAAAGCCGAGTTCACTGGGTACTGTGCCCACACCTTGCCCTCGCGGTGAAAATTTTGCCCACGGCGATCGGCCGTCGCTGGTGCTTCTCCTGGACTGCTAGTATCCGTCGGTAGAATGTCATCGCGTTTCCAGGGGCGCGGAAGCCATCAAGGTTCTCCGTCCTCTGGCTGACCCGGGACTCCCCGCGGAGAAGACCGATGGCCCTTCCGACCACCGATAGCGGGACGGCTTTCACCCATGGCACCGTGGGGTCCGCGAACCACTTCTTGATAACTGCGGCGGCGGCTTGGATCATCGGGTTCGGCATAGCCAGGCCATGCGCGCCGTAGAATAGGGCGGGGGTCGTACCGCCTTCCTAGTCCAAGGTGCAAGTGATGGGTTCCCCTTGCGGTCACATCGTCGACATTGATGCCATGAGCATGAGCCGCTCATAGGTGAAGTTCGCCGGGGCGCCACGAATTTGTCGACCGATTGTGCCACGAATGCTAGAACGTTCAACTTCGACAGGGACAGGGGAGCCTTGAGCAAACTGCAAGCGATGCCGCCGTTCAAGCAGCGATTCGGCGCCCACGATCAAGATGAAGACTCGCCTCCGCTTCCTCTCGCCCTTAATAAAGCTGCCATCACCGGCTTCAGCTTCGGAAGAAGAAGCAGAAGAAGAAGAAGAAGAAACCCCGAAAACCAGGAAAACCACTATCTATTGGAGCAGATCTCAAGCACACCCGGATGCCTCGGGGATAACGACTTCCTTCAGTTTACAGGGAGGAACTTCGACTCCAAGTAGGGCAACCATCCAGAGACAGGGCTGAAGACAACAAAGGAGACGGGAGATAGGTAGAAGGGACATGGAAATGACGGTGGGCGTTAAAGAACTCACCTTCCATATTGGCCGCTGTACAGCACAGGAGCTATGGAATGCGCGGCCTCAGACTCACATGGTCCAATGTGTCGTCATACATCCGAAAGCGCAGTTTCCCATCTCAAGCAGTGGTGACTAATCCCAACCGAAGCTCGATACGAGCCGCCCAATTAACCAGGGCAGAGCGTCGCAGATCGAGCCGGATTTCAATTGGCTGCGCCTCCAGTGGCTTTGGGCTGGGACCAGTAAACGACTGGGGCGTCCCTGGATGAGGCCTTTTGCGGGTGTCCAATTGTGAGGTTTTGCATTGACCAGTTTCTTTAGAGCAGAGAGATGTTCTAGAGATTTGGGCGAAAATATGGCTGCCGTCCGCTTTCTGCTATTGACTCTTGAACAATTATCTTTTATCTGGTCCCTCTCCTTTGTTAGGGCTGGGCTGGACAGTCGCATCACCTTCCTGTTTTTTGTCAATTCCCAAGTGTTTGTCGCGGCACCAGTCAGCTGGTATCCAGGCAGTCAGGGGTGTCTCCCTCTCGAGGCAACAAGATCATCACCACTGAAGCCGGATTAGGAAGTGAAAATGGGGATTCGGGAGCCTCAGTAACACTCCTTCAACGGCAATCCTCATCCCAATGAGAGGTGTCGGGGGCCATAGAGTTCATGCAATACGTGAATTAGCATCTCTAGGGACAAGATTTGGACTGCAAATATGCGGAGAGAGAACCAGGATCGCAGTCGGGGGCTTACTGTGGGGGGAATGTTTAGACAAGGCATCACGTGGAACAGGCCCGGACTTCTCTCCTCGGAATTTTGGAGAGTCCTCTTACCTTGCAAGAAGGGGTGTATTTTTGTTGTGAGTGGGGCTTACTGCTGTCGACAGTCCAATGAACACTGTTCTTGCTGATGCACAGCCAATGGCGGGTCGCTTGGACGGTGAGCCGCATGTGTGGAAGCCGAACCCCGCCAGGGACTGACTGACAGCCAACTTCCCCCAAGGCGGTGTTTACTGTAATTTCAATTCCAGTCATCACCGCAAACACCACAACCCGCAACAGTGAGCAGCCGTGTTGGGGTGTATTTCGCGCCCGAATTGACATGCAAACTTACCATCGAGGGAAACTTGCGCCCACGCGGTGGGATAGCTGGGAATACAGCAGCGGCAGGAACTGAACTGGCCTTACTGTGATCGATATGGCCCACGATCTGTATTTAACGCGGAGATCCAGCTACTCTAGATGCCAAATACTTCTCTCATCATCACAACAATCACAACAGCAATAACATCTTCGGCTTTCCTCTCTTCTTTCATGTTCCTCGTGCTTTATCATCACCTCCTTTCCTAGCTTTCAGACTCATCTAACTGCGCTCAGGCAGAGATCTCCTTCATCTCTTCCTGTCCCTCTCTTACAGTCTGCTTGCCTTCCACGGCAACAGCCTCCGCCTCCAAAAGATCGAAAATATCCAGCTTCGTGCCACAAAGTCCCCTCTTACTCCTCACTAGGCCGACTCTTCGCTTCGTTACTGAACTACCTAACAACGCAAAAACTCATCTTCTAGACACAGACAGCAACATCTAGCAAACATGAAGGGCGCAATTCTTGCCACTGCTGCTCTCAGCGTCGCCTCTGCCTCGGCGAGGAACGTCTGGACGCCCCCGAAGTATCGCTTTGGCGGTCCCAGCCACACTTATGGCGGCCATCGCTGGGCAACCCGCGATGTCCAGGAGCTGACCCTCCGCGGCGAGGAGGACGCGGCGCTCGAGAAGCGCCTGTTCCCAATCCTTGCCGGCCTCCTCCGCTTCGGTGGCCAGGCCATCGTGTCCGGGATCGCCAGCAAGAAGAACAAGAAGAAGAAGGGCGGCAAGCGCGACCTCACCGAGCTGACGGTCCGCGAGGAGGACGCGGCGCTCGAGAAGCGCCTGTTCCCCGTCCTTGCCGGCCTCCTCCGCTTCGGCGGCCAGGCCATCGTGACCGGTATCGCCAACAGGAAGAGCAAGAAGAAGGGCGGCAAGCGTGACCTGTCCGAGCTGAACGTTCACGAGGATGCCGAGCTGGAGAGGCGCTTCGTCCCCATCGTCGCCGGTCTTCTCCGCTTCGGCGGCCAGATGCTGCTGCACGAGGGGATCAACAAGGTGGTCAGCGGGGGCAAGTCGGACGGCGGCAAGAAGGACAAGTGGGCCGACGCCGGTAAGAAGTGGGACAACGCCGGCGACAACTGGAAGCGCGACCTTGTCAACGAGGCCGGCGAGTCCGTCGACCTTGCCGATCTGGCTGACAACGACATCGTCTACGTGCCCGATGACGTTGCTGCGCAGCTCGGTGCCGCTATCCAGAGGCGCGACAGTGGCATCGTGAACGAGAACGGCGAGCCCGTCGACCTGGCCAATCTGGCCGACGACGATATTGTCTACGTCCCGGATAATGTCGCCGCTCAGCTGGGCGCGATCCAGAGGCGCGACAATGGCATCGTCAACGAGAACGGCGAGCTCGTCGACCTGGCCGACCTCGCTGACGATGACATCGTCTACGTGCCCGACTCCGTTGCCGAGCAGCTGGGCCAGCTCCAGACCCGGGACCTGGCCGAGGACGGCGAGGAGGCTGACTTCGAGCTCTCTGATGAGCAGGCGATTGCCAACTACCTCGCCGAGCGCGGCCTGGACCTGGAGGAGCTGGACGATGCCGAGCTCGAGGCCGACTTTGACGGCTCGCTGGTGCAGCGCGACCTCGAGGGTGATGAGGCCGATGTCGACGAGGCCGACTTTGACGACGAGGCCGACTTTGATGACGAAGCCGACTTCGATGACGAGTCGGCCGACGTCGAGGACGCTGAGGACAACAAGGTAAAGCGCGACGAGATCCCCGAAGATGCTGACGCCGCAGAGACCGATGGCGACGAGGCCGACTTCGACGACGAGGCCGACTTTGACGACGAGGCCGAGACCCTCGACCGCCGCGACGAGGAGGCTGGCGCTGATGACGAGGAGGCCGACACCGAGGAGGCCGATACTGAGGAGGCTGAGGCCGAGGAGCCCTCGTGGAAGCGCAGCCGGATCGCCCGCCCCTTCAGGGCTTAGTGAGTCTCCCTCAGTCCTCACTCTCCCTCACTCATCCCTTCACCCACGGATCTACTGAAGCATGCGCTAATCACAGCACCACACAGAGAAGAGTCTGATGCCTTCTGTTTGACTATTTAGCGGGTCGGATGGGGCTTTGGGTTTTGGGCAACGGCGATACAAAAGTGATACCACCAATGGGACATGGACATGGCTCAGTTGGCGCACACGGGATCTGGAATTGGTTTCTTTTGTCTTGTTTTGTTTTCTGTCCTTTGTGTTTTCTCCTGTACTTTCTTCCCTTTCTGTCATTATTTCCATTGTACTCTGGCTTCTGCAAGCATGGTGTTTGGGGGCTTGGGTTGGCACTCTGTCGTCGCTGACAACCTCCGGACTTAGCACTATCTTTTCCAACGTTCGAATTTTGAGATCCTTTCCAACTCAATCCAATTGGCCTCTGATGAATCATGATATGACTTGAATTCCCCTCGAGTCTTGGGATACGGTCTATCCGCTCCAAGTCTGGAGTTGCTTTGAGTTCTTAGGAAATGTTTGGTCGCTGGGTTTGCTCGCTAAGCCACAGGTGAAGATGATTTTCCGATGGGGTAGTAGGCGCAGACCAAAAGGCATCTAGGTATTTCAATGGTTGGCAGTTGTGGCTTCCCGGCCTCTCTCGCATTACATGCACTAATTTGGGCCTCGGTACAGGCGGTGCTGACTGCCGATGTCATCATCCGCAGTCCAACAAGACCTAGCTAGGTTGGGTGGCTAGGTAGGTGGTACCTCCCTAGGGTAGGAGTCCCATAATTGCACCCCCCAGCCTTTAAGCCGTTCGCCTATTTACTGCTGGCATATCCCGTAAATTCCTACCTCAGTGCCTAGGCATGTTCCATTTCCCTCCTGAATAAAGAACAGATCAATGACATTTACAGCAAGCGATAAATCAAGTAGCCGTTGCGCAGTCTATTAAATATGTACAATAGTGTGACTATCCGCCGCCATCCCTTCTCTATCCATCAGTCTCCCTAGTCAGGCGCCCGGAGTTCAGGCCAGGGGCTGACATCCTCATAGGGCTGCAGGCGCAGTTGAGAGCCTGCACCCACTGCTGGGGCAATTTTGCGGGGTGCTAGACGCTGACGGCATAATATTGGTCTGATCCGACCGTGATTGACAATGATCTCTGATCATTCCCTGAGCAGGCAAGCCTCTTGACCGGGCGGATCAATATGGTATAGAATTGGGGATATCTACTCGAACGATGGAAATATCACCAAGTTTATTTCGTACTACGCTTTGACCTCGGACTTAAGGCGTGTCAACTTGGGCAGCAGAGGTGAATGCGGGGTTTGCATGTGAATGGTATTGATGAACGTTATCACGTCCGACGGCACGATTCACGGCGACTGCTGCCCAAGTCAACAATCCCGGTCCAACCAACCGTATTGACGGAGTTTTCCGTACATACCATTGCATCTCACTCTCTACGACAACGCAGAAGTCTCGAAGAGGTGCAGGAGGGGAAAAAGGTCCTGGTGGTTTCGTTGTAGAGGCTCTGTAATAATGTCCGTTGGGTTTTGCGATTTCGTACCCAAGGTCCCCCAGCTTACCTATGAAGTGGGCCAACCCCGACTTCGTTGTGGGCTGATAGCGTGTGGAATCAAGGTGAAACCCCGCTTGCTGGACCGAGGTATCACAACCTCTGGTCTGACCATCTAGACAAGGGCCGACTTCTTCCCCCACGCCCATAAACAATTGTTACCGAGGTGTTGCTCTCTGTCTCGCTATATTAGTGGGGAAAAAACCAAGCCGTCGAAGGAAGAATCAAAAGGCAAGACACAGGAGACACCACGGAAAGGATCAAAATGGCGGCAAAACCCGAGGCCCAAACCTCAAGCCAGAAGCAGGCGCCCGTGATAATTGTGGGCGCCGGCCTCGCCGGCCTGGTCGCGGCCTTCGAGCTCTCGCAGCGCGGGGTGCCGACCCTCATCCTGGACCAGGAAGGGCGGGCCAACCTGGGGGGGCAGGCGTTCTGGTCGCTGGGCGGCATCTTCTGCGTCAACTCGGCGGAGCAGCGCCGGATGGGCATCAAGGACAGTCGGGAGCTAGCGATGCGTGACTGGATGGGGAGCGCGCGCTTCGACCGCGAGAAGGAGGACTACTGGCCGCGCCGGTGGGCCGAGGCGTTTGTCAACTTCGCCGCCGACGAGATGGAGTCGTACGTCAAGGCCCGGGGTCTGGGCTTCCTGATGAACGTCGGCTGGGCGGAGAGGGGCGACGGGAGGGCGGACGGGCACGGCAACTCGGTGCCGCGGTTCCACCTGACCTGGGGCACGGGTCCCGAGGTGGTGCGGGTGTTCCGCGAGCCCGTCGAGGCGGCGGAGAAGCGCGGCATCGTCGAGTTCAAGTTCCGCCACTGCGTCGACAAGCTGCTGGTGGATGAGGAGACGGGGCGGGCCATCGGGGTCAGGGGGAAAGTGCTGGAGGAGGACGGCGTGGAGCGCGGCATCAAGTCCTCCCGCACGCCCGTGGGCGAGTTCGAGATCTTCGGCTCCTCTGTCCTGGTCTCCTCGGGCGGCATCGGCGGCAACGTGGAGGCGGTCAAGGCCGCGTGGCCCGTCGACCGGCTGGGGCCCAAGGTGCCGCAGCACTTCGTCGTCGGCGTGCCCGCCCACGTCGACGGGCGCATGATCGGCATCGTCGAGTCCGCCGGCGCCAACGTGATCAACCGCGACAGGATGTGGCACTACACCGAGGGCCTGGCCAACTGGAACCCGATCTGGCCCGGCCACGGGATCAGGGTGCTGCCGGCGCCGTCGTCGCTCTGGCTGGACGCCACGGGCAAGAGGCTGCCCCCTTTCCTGTTCCCGGGGAGCGACACGCTGGCCACGCTCAAGTACATCTGCAGCACGGGGTACGAGTACACGTGGTTCATCCTGACGCAGTCTATCATCGCGCGCGAGTTCGCCCTCTCCGGGTCGGAGCAGAACCCGGACCTGACGGGCAAGTCGGTCTGGCAGCTCTTGACGCAGCGGGTGTTCGGCAAGAAGGGGACGATCCCCGTGCAGAACTTCCAGAAGCACGGTGAGGACTTCGTTGTGCGGGACAACCTCGAGGACCTAGTCGAGGGCATGAACGAGCTGGCGGCCGAGAGGGGCGGCCCGCGGCTGGAGCAGGACAAGATCAGGGAGGTTGTCGAGGCGCGCGACTCCCAGTTCGACAACACCTACTCCAAGGACGCGCAGGCCATGCTGATCCACAACTCGCGCACCTACTGGCCGGACAGGCGCAGCCGGGTCGCGGCGCCGCACAAGCTGCTCGACCCCAAGCACGGACCCCTGATCGCTGTCCGGATGAACCTACTGACCAGGAAGACGCTCGGCGGGCTGGAGACGGACCTGAGCAGCAACGTGATGAGGGCGGACGGGACGAGGTTCCTGGGCCTGTACGCCGCCGGGGAGGCGGCTGGGTTCGGCGGCGGCGGCGTGCACGGGTACAGCTCCCTCGAGGGGACCTTTGTCGGGGGCTGCATCTTCTCCGGGAGGGCGGCCGGGAGGGCCATGGCGGACGAGTTCCTGGGGACTGCGAAGGGGGCGCCTGCTGCCGAGCCGGCTGTGCGGTCGCGGATATAGCGCTGTCCGTGGTGCAAGGCCTGGTGTTTGGGGATAGGGGGAGGGGGGAGGAAGAATTGGACGAGGGGGATTCCGCTTCCTCGTTTGTACATCCCGTGCATGCATTCCCATTCAATTCACGTGGCCTTCGCGTTCCTGGAGTCGATCGCAATCATAGTTGGTAGACCCATGTCTCCTCTGTACCTAGTCTCCCACGTCTTACTCTGTCTTATGGCGGCTACTGACTACATCGTAAGGTTCTTTTTAGTCGTCTTTCTGGCCACTGTTTTTGGGCTGGTAACTCGCGCCATCACTAATCAAATACCTTCACTCTCTGACTGACGGGCCTTCAAGCTTCTCTCTGTCCTACCTCTTGGGAGCATTTCCCCCATTCTCTCTTTCTTTTTCTTTTTGCCCTTTTTTTGTTAAGTTATTTTTCACCATTCCGTGTATCAGTGGCCAAAGAATGATGTCTTTCCGTGATGCAGACAACTTTCCACTACATTATCGTGCGACATTCCGGGCCTGGCATAGCTAGCACAATCACCGAAAACCTACTTTTTTTGCGACTATTGTTAGCGTGTCTTCGCGCGATCGCGTCTGGTATTTTTGACGTCATGGATTCAATGAGAGTATCTCCCACCTCAAGCACCTAGGCCACCTAGTAAGTAAGGTAGGTAAGCAATTTGGAGCTTCAATTGTTTTTGCCCAGCACAGGTCCTTGGAGGCCCTTTGTTCTTGAACTATTTCCTCGCCATTGTTGACAACCCATACAACTCCATCTCCGCAATCTCACCAATGGGCAAGGCAAGGGTCATCTACTGGTTCCGCACCGACCTACGGCTGCATGACTCCCCCGCCCTGCAGGCGGCGCTGGACCTCGATCCGGCGGTCCTCTGGCCTATCTTTACCTGGGACCCCCACTACATGTACCGCGTGAGAGGCGGGCTGAATCGGTGGCAGTTTCTGCTGGACTGCCAGAACGACCTCTCTGCCTCGATAACAAAGCTCAACCCCAAGTCCAGGCTCTTCGTCCTCCGCGAAGCACCCCAGACGCTCTTCCCGAAGCTCTTCAAGGCCTGGAAGGTGACCCACATCGTGTTCGAGAAGGACACGGACGCGTACGCCCGCGACCGAGACGAAGTTGTGATGAGGGCGGCCCGAGATGCCAGCGTCGAGGTCGTGGTCCGCTCGGGCCGTACGCTGTGGGACAGCGATGAGATCGTAGCCGCGAACGGAGGGGAGCCCACCATGACGGCAGCGCGGCTGAGGAATGCGGGCGCCAAGGTCGGAAAGATACCCGAACCTATCCAGGCGCCGACGAGCCTCCCGGACCCTGGAGAGATGTCGCTCGACTTTGACGAGGAAGCACCCGTCCCGGGCCAGGACATCAACGCGAAGTGGCGCCAGGAGGGGAAGGAAAAGGCCTACATCAACGGCATCGCCGGCCCCGAGGGCGACTTCGCCATCGAGACGCTCGCCGAGCTGGGCTACCCGCCCGCGACGACGCCTCACAGTGGGGGCGAGACCGTGGCGCTCCGGATGCTGGAGGGCGTGATGGCGGAGGGAGGCGGCTCTTACGCGGCGACCTTCCGCAAGCCGCGCACCAGCCCGGCCGCGTTCGAGCCGCAGTCCACCACGCTCCTATCGCCCTTTCTGCACTTCGGCGCCCTCTCCGTGCGGCTGCTGTACCACCGGTCCCAGGCGGCCGTGGACGCGCACGGTAGGTCCGGGAGGAAGGGGGCCTCGTCGCCGCCGGAGAGCCTGACCGGCCAGCTGCTGTTTCGGGACATGTACTTCGCTGCCCAGGCCGCCGTCGGGCACGCCTTCGGCCGGACAGTCGGGAACGCGCACTGCCGCTTCGTTCCCTGGCACCTCCCCTCCCGACAGGACGCTGGCTCATCGTCAGGCCTCCCGGTCGGATCCAGGCCCGTCGGGTACGAGGTCGACTCGGCCGAGGCGGAGGCGTGGTTCCGCAGGTGGGAGGCCGGGCGGACGGGCTTCCCCTGGATCGACGCGCTGATGCGGCAGCTGCGGCGGGAGGGCTGGATCCACCACCTGGGTAGGCACTCGGTGGCCTGCTTCCTGACCAGGGGCGGCTGCTACGTCTCGTGGGAGCGCGGCCTGCAGGTCTTCGAGGAGCTGCTGCTCGACCACGAGCCCGCCTGCAACGCCGGGAATTGGCAGTGGCTGAGCTGCACCGCCTTCTTCTCGCAGTACTTCCGCTGCTACAGCCCCGTCTCGTTCGGGCGGAGGTGGGATCCGGAGGGCAGGTTCGTGAGGCGGTGGGTCCCGGAGCTGAGGCGACTCGACAAGAGGTACATCTATGAGCCGTGGAAGGCACCCGCTGGCGAGCTGAGGAGTGCGGGCGTGAGGCTTGTCAACGGAGAGGGGTTCGTCAAGGAGGATGAGGAGGTGAAGGTCAAGGCGGAGAACGCGGAAGATGATGGAGGTCAAAACGTAGATGAGGGCGGAACCTATCCTCGGCCCATGTTCGATTTCGACGAGAGGCGACGAATCTGCATGGACGCAATGAAGAAGGCATACGATGTTGGCTTGAAGGGTGACGATGAAAAAGTCCTTAACGGAACTTGGAGAGAGCTGTTTCCCAGTGGGGGGGAAGAAACAAAGATGATGGGCGAGCTAGATAGCGACGACGGGGAGCTCGCTGAGGATATCTATGGGAGAGTGAAGAAGGGGGAGAGCGCGGATCGTAGGGATACAAGCCCGACTGTCCAAGGTGCCAAACGAAGGGGTCGGCAGTCCACCCTTGATGCACATATTAAGAGGCAGAAGACAGAGGAGAACTTTGAGTGAGGTCTATTGCCACCATAGGTGTTTAGCTTACATATCTAAGGATACCAATGAGCACCTACAGCCAATGCGGCGTGATTCTGCTGAAGTTCCTAAGGAGTTGCCAGCCAAGCATTCTTCTGTCCTTTCCCCTTCCCTAGTTCCAGGCCTTCACTCTTCGCTAGCGGCCCTTCCCGACTTGAACTGACCACCTCTATATCTATCCCACACTGTCTTCGGTGGCCCAGCCCATCGGCGGCTCGTTACCATGCGATGGATTCTCCTTTCCAATCCAGGTATGTGCCAGACTGGCCCGGCGTCAGCTCCTCGATAATACCCACCATGCCGTTGCACGAATCCACAATGTCAGTTTTGCCACGCCAACCAGTGAGCCTCGTGCTGATGAAGCCGGGGCGAAGTGCGAGCGTCGTGACGGGGATGTTGGCGCGGCGGAAGTCCAGGGCCAGCGTCTTGACTTGCTGATTGGCAGCAGCCTTGGCTATCCGGTAGCCGATGACCTCCCCATCGTAGTCTGGGTCTGCAGGCAGAATTTGGTGTCAAGTCAATCGTCTATGGTACTTACAGAAGGCCTTGGGGCGTTTGGGGCCTGAAGCTCAACAAGGATGTCGACAAGAACTCACCTACAACAGCCATGACCTGAAATCTCTCCATTAAGTCATCCTGTCCATGTTGCTCCCACTCGAGGGGGCGGGCTTTGATACCTAGATGTCATTCAAGTGAGTTGAGATATCCACCACTCCGGCACTGGACCAAGGTTAGGAAACGGACGACATGCCCCCGCAGTTGATCAGGACATCAAGTGTGACTTTTTAAGCCAGGAGATCCGAAGCGACTTTCTTGATCGTGCTTTCGTCCTGGTAGTCGATCTTGATGATATCCGAATCAGTGTTTTTCAGCTGCGGTGGCTGTTAGATGAGGCGGAGTATGATCTTGGAAGTTCCTTGTCTGAGAGGACGATTGAAACGATGAGACCTAGAAAAGGGAAAGGCTAACATCTGAGACAGACGGATCACTCGCAGCAATGGTTTCCGGCCGGGCGGAGCCAATCGTGTGCCATCCCCGTGACTTAAACGTGCGGATGAGCTAGAGCCTTATCCCTCGATATGCGCCTACCAGTAGGCCAGGAATCAGCCTTGCGCTTTCGCCTTCGCATGTTGCACATCGCCACTTACCGACCACCAGAACTGTCTTCATCTTTGGGACCGCTTGCGGGAATTGGAAGCGTCAACACAAAGGAATTTCCCTCTGGCTGGTATGGTGGAGATAGATGCAGCTGGGGCCCTGGAGTGACGGTAATTATTTGGTTGTTTTTTTCTCGTTTTCTCTTTGTCGGGTTCTTTTCCCTCTCTACTTTCACGTGGAGTTCTCAAGGAAGTGACATCGCGTGACCATGAGTACTTTCCAGGGGTGGGCTAATCAGCGGCGATGCAAAAGGCCCTCTTGCTTCACTAGGCCCGCACTTTTTGGTGGCAGCTTCTTGCCGTGATTATCCGTGTTTATTGATTGACCAAGGCCCAAGGCCCAACGCCAAGACACCTCCGTCCTTCGCCCAGACGATGAACATTTTGACCGGCCACACCTTCCATCTGCACCGAGCGTTGGCTTTCGCCTGCGGTTGACCGATACCTTTAAGAGATCGGCATATCTCAACGAGCACAGTGTCCAACTGAAGCGGCGGGAGGAGATGCGTGCTGTGAGGAATTACCAGAAGCGCCTTAGACAGAGTGGAACTTCAGGGGAGACAGTTATTATATGCCAGTTCTCTGTCCATGACGGTACTGCATTCTCGCTTGAACATGACATATCGATCACTATTACGGGGTCGCACTTGACCCCAGAGGATGGATAGGTTGGGCTTCCCCTCTCATTCTTTCCGCTTGGGTCACTAGAATGCCTAGAAGATCCTAACGCCTCACAGCGATTGTATGGTCCGACGTTGGCGATACACTGAATTCCTGTCCGGAGGGCCCGCGGCTCGACCACCAGCAATACTTCCAACACTCCCATGACCTACAAGCTTCATGCATTCCTACGACCTTGTTTCGCCCGTACATCGCCCTCACCCGTCGCGAGAACTCGGAGAACAAGCCCATGGTTGGTAGGCAGACAGAAAGCCTTTTTCAGTCCGCTAGTCTACTGCCAGAGCTATACGGCTCAGCCTTGTGCGCCGACGCAATGCGCTTAGATGCTTTCTACGCCTTGTCAGAGGTCTTCATCTTCGTTGCGACTTCCGAAAAACAGTTTCTCAACTTTATAGAGCTTCATATCAACTACGAGATATACTCCATAGATAGAAGGACGGATTTTCCATCATTAACCTGAAACATTCTCGCAAGCTGCTCGATGAGCGCTCCAACTCGATCGAGCGGACGTTGAGCCCCCTTCGGAATCGAAATTTCCCGAAATAGCCAACAGCTCCTGAAGACTTTGAAAAGATCGATAATTATGGTGCAGTCGAGGCATGACTCAGGTATCGAGGATTTTAGGCATCTCTTATTCCCAGCTCAGAATCTCTCCCGCAGGCGTTTAGAGGGAGTGAGCCTAATCACCAACGATGTAATGCTGCAGGAGTCTCGGAAGGCGATGGACCAAAGCATGCAGACAAAAACGCTAACGCTGCTTGCCTTCCATTATCTCCCTCTTTCTCTGACCACCAGTTTTTTCAAGATGAATTTTAGGCAGTTCGGACAGGGTGAGCTAGACATGCATTTAGATAGGGGTTCAGGATCTGGACGGGATTTTTCTTCTGGGTTCTCTCTCTCTCTCTCTTTCTCTGTGTGTGTGTTCGAAAGGGAGAGGGGCAGCTGGTCGGGTTCTCTCTTTGCCATCTCTTACCCGCTCCAAGAACTATACTCGTCATCCGCCAAAGTCCAGTACTCGCCCCCAAGTCTCCAACGCTCGGGCCTGGTTACAGTTACGCATTCCCTTCAAGCTCTCGGCTTCTCAGCCATTAGCTCCCGAGAAACGATAGGGCCGCCAGTGAGAGGGCATCTACTCTAGTTTGGATAGTGAGCTGCACCGCCCTAGCAAAGAACGCCGAGTGATTTGCTGGGAGTTAACTTGTCGTTCCATTTTTCTCCGCTGCATCCCACGTTGCTGGCTCCGTCGCCCCGATATTCCAGTAGCCGCTGGGGATCCCTCCAGCCTCAGCAAAACTCGAGAAGTATCGCTGGCAGTAGACCTCTCCATCTCTGAGACCTTTCCAAGGAATTGTGTGGAAAAGGCGCTCCCCAGAACCTTGACAGCTCTCTCATCATTGAGGACGGAGGGTATGTCATCGGTTTGGATGATTTCGGGCTCCCTAACGAGCCCAGAAGCGTCACTCTCCCCCCGAACCACACGTTTGACTGCGGCAACAACCTTGTTGCGGACGTCTGGATTATATATGCACACATCGATCGTCATGTCGGCGACGTCGGGGGTGATGTTGATGGCTTTTGACGTCTCAAGACTGACACATGTAACGACTGCATACTCCGCCGGGCCAAACTCCTTGGACACAATCCCCTGAAGCCGAAGAACGATGGAACAGGCGGCGAGGACCGGATCAACGCAGCGATGTGGGGCCGACCCGTGCCCCCCTTTCCCAAAGAGTCAAACGTTGAGGCAGTCGCAAGCGGGCAGCACAGGACCCGCTCGGATCTGCACGGTGCTGGCCTCCTTGTTCGTCACGTGCTGGCCGAGGAAGATGTTAGGCTTTGGAATCTTGTCAAACAGGCCGTCCTCCACCGTTCTCCTTGTGCCGGCGCCGTCTTCCTCCCCTGGCTGGAAGAGGTAGATCACCGTCCCTGACCAGGTCTCTTTGGCTGATAAGAGCAAGTCTGCTGCGGCCAGGAGGCAAGTTACATGCATATCATGCCCGCACGCGTGCATCACCGGATTCTCCTTCCCGTGGCGGTCCACTTGACGCTTTCTGCACTTGTAAGGCAGGTCCGTCATCTCCTCAAGCGGGAGAGCGTCCATGTCAGCTCGCAGCATGACTACAGGGCCGGTGCCGTATCGGAGGATGCCGACGAGCCCGTGTCCGCCGATTCCTTCCATAACTTCGTCGAAACCGAGCTCCCTCAGATGACTGCTGGCAAGCGAGGCTGTCTCCTTCTCCAGCATCGAAAGCTCGGGGTTCCGGTGGATGCGCTAGTAGATCTCTTTATAATTATCTGCTTAAAGATGGCCAAAAGCGATAAAGAATGTCGAGATTGTGCCCTTCTGACCATATTACTTTAATTTGTTAGGCTGTGCGACGTCACTAAGGGGACTCATGGCTAATACGCCTCGCATTAGGCATTTCAAGGAAAGCGCAGAATGGGATGGATCTCTAGTTTTAGCGGGTCTCGCTCTCCTCCTCATCGAAACAGGCCAGGCTGACATCCTTTTTCCCTGGTAGGCACCTATCAGTGCCTTGGAGACGCAGCGCAGTCCCTCCATTACTCTCGCGTGCATTTCAAGCAGCGGATCCTTATCGAGGACTCTAAGCCCCCTTAGGGAAGGGACTTATCCTGGCGAGCAATGGCATACACAGGCCTAGCTGGCGGTTAGCTGTTAAACAACAATTATGAGGAGGCGATATCACTTTCTGTAAAAGGGAGAGTGATGCTGGAGCAGACGCCAGAGTTTCTCCACGATCAATAATTACTGGCCACATTGGGCGGATTATCATCACGCATGGGGTCTGATTAGTCTCGGGCGCTCGGAGGAAGCCCGCCCCATCCTCATGGAGATGCTCAAATGGCGACAGCGGCAGTAAGGCAGGGACGATACGGAGTCCATGAAGTATGCTCTACCTATTGATCTTGCCCGCTCCTTTGGGACTGGGCGGTTGACTCCACCATATTCAGGACCGCAAACGCGTTGCAGATCCTAGGTGTGGTCAACGAGCAAGCAGGGCGAATTGGGGAGGCTGTCGACACGTGGGAGCGCGCATTATTGCTGTACTTGCGGACCGAAGGCGACAGCTCATACTGTACAAACCAGGTCCGCGTGAAGCTCAGAGAGTACTACGGCAGGCAAGGGAAGCCCGAGACAGCGATGTACGTACTGTGATGAGGACATTCGACGCCTCTTCCTTCAGTTTTCTCTGGCCTGCTGCTGATATGGTGAATAGGGAAATGTTCGACACAGCGATCTAGTACTTCACGGTGAAGTACTATAAGGCCGAGCGGGCGCGGGCGTCCTTCAAGAAGGCGCAGTTCCTGGAACTGATGGATGACACGGAGGGGGCGGCTGAGGCGTATAAGGAAGCTTCAAGGTTATACCGCGAGATTTGTCTTGAGAACCCAGCTCGCGGTCTCGGCAAGTTGGAGCTTCAGCATTTCGATAGGATTGTTATGACCATGTCGAGATGATTTGAGGCGGATTGTTAGGCCCGGAAAGGGAGTCTTTTCATCTCCCAGCTCCTGCACCGTAGAGACACTGCTACACCATTGCATTTACCCCCCCGGCAGCCAGCGCCCTGTCCGCTACATCATGGTATGCTCTCCAGTTTCTAACCTATGATCTACAAGTACTCTCTCACCTAAGCCTACCAGTCCACCCTCCTATGCCATCCTGTTGCTCTTTTGCCCCTACCCCTCCCTGCTATACTCGCCAATGCAATGCTCGCGATGAACAAGAGGCCCCGAATAATTGCTTGCGAGGGTGCTGTCCGCTTTTGTGCACTTTTGTGCACTACTCGCGGTAGCATCGCGTGAGATAGAAGTCGAGGCAGGCTAGACGGTGAGAGATTGTGCCTAACAAGCACATCCTAGGGGAGATGTAGGCTAAGAGTAGATGAGATATTAACTAACTGTAGCTCCCACGTACAGTGAGCAACTTCTAGACTTTATATCCACAATAGGAGGGCCTTGTAGCCGCTGCTTCGGAGTGGAGGTAATATCCTGTGCACAGCTAAGGGGGCGCACGTGATATGGCTCCTGGTACAATCACCGTATGCAGAGCGATCACGTGGGCCAAATTGTTTTGATGTGGTCAATTTGGAGGTGGTATGGGCTGACAAAACGACTTGAAATTTCCGCGAATCGTAATGCAGTGGTCCTTTTGCTATCAGTTTTTGGAGCTGATTGCTCTCCCGCGTGTACGCATGTATTTGTTTAGTGGATTGTCTGTTTTTTCTGGTTCCGTCATCCGGTTAGGTTGGGGGCGGGGTGTTGCGTGGTTGGCTCCACATCCTTGCGAAACTGCCCAGAACGCCACGCGCCATCGAGCAGGAAAAGGGCCGTTACCAGAACGCCACTTCTCTCATACCCCAGTGCGCCAGCCGCCACTGATACGGTCACTCTTTCATCCGAGGCAATCGGGCAAGGACAGACAGAGCTTTCAAGCACTTACTGCGTACTCCGTAAAGGCTTGTCGTCAATAGCGCTGATCCAAGAGTGGCAGAGACCAGAGGTAAGCAATGTAAGGAAGGAGCGGAAGCCTTGGAAGTCGCGCTAACTCCAGGGCGAGGTAGGCCGCCGAAGCGGGATGGCCAATCGGCTGGGGTCGGGTTTCAGCCACTCTGGAATGGAGGACGAAAAGCCCTCTGGGTCAAACAAAACCCGGAAAATGGGCCAAAACTGACCAAAGTGAGGGCTACGAAATGTAAGTCTACTATTCAGGTAGGCTGCCACCTGCACAAAGTTGCCGTCATCATGAGGCCTCGATCTTCAGCTGAATGCACGGAATGAAAAGCCTGGCGGGTCCTAACGAGTAACGAACCTACGGAGTAACTATCCGTAGTGCGGATAACGGAGTAGGAGGAAGGGATCGAGATAGCGGGAGAATAACCCAGTCTCATCTAACCGCAGGTACTTTCGGATTGGCTACCTGGGCTGTTATGCTTGACATTTCTAATTGATAGTACTTATCTACGGAGGAGCCGCTACGTGAGGGGTGACATCAAGCCATTGACCGACGCATTCCGTTGCCGTTATACCCGGCGACAGACAATTCTGTACCTGGACTCGGACCTGGATCTTCACCCTGCCCTTCGGATTGTACCACTCAATGGCATTAAAGGCGGTGACCGAATCGCAGAATGGGGAGCACGACGTACAGGGTACGAAGTAGGCCGGTGGTGCTGGTAGGTACCTGCCTTTGTGTTGGCTTTCTCGGCCTCGCCCGTAACCGTCGAATCGGGACTCCCGACGAAGCCTACCGCTGCGAGATGCAAGTGAAGCGAGATATCTTAATGTCTACTCGCAGCCAATTTTCAACAGAATGATGACGTCCAATCAGTATTATCGGATCGTTATCAGCTGTTAATTGAGTAAAGAACTCGTGATCCGAGGACCCTCACATGGAGGTACAATGTAAATTCTATTTCCCCAGGTTGCGCATTGCGGCTATATCCTTTCATTTGCGTCAGCACCACCATCCCTAAACAACAGACGGTCACAATGACCATAATAATACTATTTAGCAGGGCAATTGCTGAGCTGAGGATTGGACTGGGTACCGCGAGCAGCCGCGGCCGAAAAAAGATGGACGGGTTCAATGAAGAAAAGTCACGAGTCTTCACAAGCTGCCGCCAAACGATCTCCTCAGGATTCCATAACCAAACCGCCTGCCCATTTGGAGACACAAATCGGGGCCAAGTCTTTCCATCAAAATTGGCACAGATAGGCAAGAGATCCACAAAAGTCTTAGGACCTGCCAACCTGGGGTAGGGCCGTGTGCGGTCGTCAGTCAGAATTGGGGCTTGTTCTTAGCGTGAGTGCACTTAGAGAATGGACTAGATAGACAGACAGACAAGACACCCTGAAAAGAGAAAACTTGGCACGCCTGGAGAGGGAACCCCAAATAAAAAAAAGTCCCTTTTTATCAGGTGGGCAATACAAGAGTCCAAGACCCAAGGGAAGTTGGCAAGCTTAGCACCCCCCACATTAAAATTGGTTTGCGGCGACCTAACCTAGCCAACCAACAGCCTTCGAGACACCGAGCGACGGAGGCGATTCCTGGGCGCCGAGCCGAAGGAGCAATCGATGGGTGGGCGATTTACGGGGCCAAGGGCTCGGCGGGCTCTCGGCAGAGGCTGGGCGGCTCCTGGGCGGTCTCTCGGCACACGGACTTGTAGATGGGCGGAGGCTCGCCGGCCTCTCCCAAATGCGGCCAACCCCAGTGGTCCAATTCTGTTGCTGCTTTCAGCCTTTCCGCGGTTTCTGTCTTCCCCACTACACTCACCAACAACGGGCATGGGATGCAGCGGCGTAATTTGCAGCAAAGTCGCAAACCCACCACTCCGTGCTCTCAACCCCTCCACTTTCCCCCTCCACTTCCCGCTCCAAATTGCCAAGTTACCTATCGGCTTAACGTCCTCCTAGGCTCCTGCCATCCCAGGCAGCATCGGTCTCGCTTCCTCTTCAATTGCGAATTCTTACCCTTCTCACAATCGGTGCCCCATCGTCGCCAGCTCGCTCGCCCGCTACCCACTGTGAGTAGAGATGAAGCTCGGCAATGCGAGAACGCCCGCAATTCGTCCATTCGGTCGGCGGGTCCACGGCGGCGTGGAAGACGCGGAAAGGCTTCCATGCATACGCTTAGAATGGGTCCATTATCTGTTGGTCAATTTGGCCCTTCTTGTTGTCGTATGCTTGTCTTTGCTCGGTGAGGTTCACACAGTCTCTCCCCAATTGCGTATCCCTTGTTTGCCCATCTTTCCCGTCTTTGTCTCCTATATTTTTGAGTCCTGCCTCGCAGCAAGACTCAACTTTCTGTTCTTGTAAGATCTGGATTCTGGAGAGAAAGAAAAGGAGAAGAAAAAAAGGATCTCTGTGGATTGCTTTTTTGCCTTCCCACCCCATGACCCACCCTCTTCAATGCTTGTCTTCCCTAGGCCATTGCCTCCTCCGCCATTTGGCCGTGTAACAACTCCCAAGACTCTGAGGCATCTCGACCTTCCTTACAGAGCTCAGTCCCTTGGCATTACCCATCACACCCGCTCCCTCAAGCTCCCCATGCATTGTCTCTCCTTGGCCCTTTAATGGGCCCGGCCGCATGCCCCAAAGTGTTCGCCAAGTGTTTCCTAGGGATGGGAGCAGGGGTGGCACTGGGGGCGGCCGCCATCTGGATGACCGTTGGAGCGGTTTGCTATCTCTTGGTGTCTTCTTAGTGGTTCTTAGGGCTTCCTTGTCCTGCCGCCAATTGCCTGGGCCACTCTCCATCACCGTGCTACTACTATGTACGGCGCAAATGTGGTGTGGATTGGTGGTCGCATGGTGCATGTGTCCGAGTCCTCAGAACGGCGACGTATGCCCACTTTCTCCCTCCCTGTCCCCTTCCCTGTCTCCCTCCCACTTGGGTAGGTAGGAAGAACAACAGGTACGCAGTACGACGGTGCAGAGCACAATTGGTGTGTCCACTACGTACTAGTATGGATACGGATAATCCGTACAGGACCAACTGAAGCACGCGAGATATCTGCAGGGCAGTGGGGTGGCGAAAGGGTACCCTCGATGCCACCACGGTCCAACCTCCGGGACCGCGACAAGGAGGAGCCAGGTGCGCTGGAAGACCTTTGCTCCCCAGGGAGCTCTTCCCGTGTCGCTGCTGGAAGGCTGATAATGATTGACAGGTCGCTCACTGGTGAGTAATATGGAGCCTGAAAGTTAATAAAGGCGACACATCCCGTCCCGTCCCTCACTCTCCATTACCCCCCTCACTCTCCCCTTTCTCCTAGTCGTCGCTCTCTCATTGCTTCAGCTCCGAGCCGAAGCAATCATCTTCTTCTCACTTTTCTGTTGCCACTTCCTTCCCCCCCTTGCTAGTCGGGAGAGAAGAGCTTCGCCAGTCAAGGCCCCGGCTCCCATTTTCCCCTACAGACCAGAAAGAGAAGAGGAAGAACAACCAGGACAAAGCAAGATGTCGGATCGAGACACGGAGAAGGTGTCGCCCACGGGGGCCACCGTGCTCCCCGACTATGCCGCCAAGGAGTCGCAAGCGTACCAGCCAGGCATGCTCAGCCATGGCGGTGCCGTCCGTGATGCGAACTTCTACACCCGCAACGGCCTGAACTTTGAGTCGTTCAAGATGCGCAACTACGGCCACGGCATCGTCGAACTCGACCGCAGTATGAAGAAGCGCCATCTTCACATGATTGCTATCGGTGAGCCGGCTAACTAGGCTTCCCTTCGAGCTCGTTCCTTCCCCACCATCAGAAGCACCGAGCCGATGAGATGAGGTGACTGACGCCCACGCCCCCGTTTTCTTGTCTCCCCCAACTGCTAGGCGGCTCCATTGGTGCCGGTTTCTTCGTCGGCTCCGGTGGCGCGTTCAACACCGGTGGCCCGGCCTCGGTTCTCATCGACTTCGCCATCATCGGTGTGATGATGTTTAACGTCGTCTACGCCCTCGGTGAACTCGCTGTCATGTACCCTGTCTCTGGTGGTTTCTACACATACTCTGCTCGCTTCATTGATCCTTCTTGGGGCTTTGCCATGGGCTGGAACTACGTCTTTCAGGTGAGTTTGCCCCGTGTTGCCCCGTGTTGCCCCACGTTGCCCCGTGTTGCGTCGGGCTTCTTTCGTCTCACCTTGGTCATCGCCGTCTTGGGATTCATTGACCCTGTTGAGGTGGTGGTCGCTGACATGTCCCGCTGTGCAACCTGACCTAGTGGGCGATTGTGCTTCCTCTCGAGTTGACTGTCTGCGGTCTCACGCTGTCTTACTGGCCAGGGGCTAGAAATGTCCCTATCACCGCCTGGATTTGCCTATTCTGGGGTATAATCATCTTCATTAATGTCTTCGGCACCCTTGGATACGCCGAGGAAGAGTTTTGGTCATCCTGCTTGAAGCTTATCACCATCTGTGAGTGTTTTATTCCCCGTCGGATTCCATCAGCGTTGCCTTCGCGCGGGCGGTCGGGTGTAATCGCAAGTGGCGGCCATAGCTGACCCTGCTCGCTCTCACCCCTGTAGCCATCTTCATGGTGGTCGCCTTGATCCTCGTCCTGGGAGGTGGCCCCGAGAACGGCCGCTATAACGAGTACTGGGGCGCCCGCCTATGGTATGAACCAGGTGCATTCGCCAACGGCTTCAAGGGCTTCTGTGCCGTCTTCGTCACGGCCGCCTTTTCCTTCGCTGGTACCGAGCTGGTCGGTCTCGCGGCCGCCGAGTCACGCAACCCGGTCAAGGCCCTTCCCGGCGCCATCAAGCAGGTGTTCTGGCGTATCACTCTGTTCTATATCCTCGGTCTCTTCTTTGTCGGCCTGCTGGTCGCTCATAACGACGAGGGGCTGATGGGCGCCGACCCGTACGCCGATGGTGCCTCGCCCTTCGTCATTGCCGCCAAACACGCTGGCCTCAATGGCTTTGACCACTACATCAACGTCGTCATCCTGGTCTCGGTCCTGTCCATCGGTATGTCGTGCGTCTACGGCGGCTCGCGTACCCTCACCGCCTTGGCCCAACAGGGATACGCCCCCAAGATCTTCACCTACATCGACAAGGGAGGGCGCCCCCTGCCATCCATCATTCTCCACCTCGCCTGCGGCGCCCTGGCCTTCATGCAGCTCAACTCGGGCGCCAAGGTCGTGTTCAACTGGCTGCTCAACATGTCGGCGCTCGCCTCGCTCTTCACTTGGGGCTCCATCTGCCTGGCCCACATCCGCTTCCGCCAGGCGTGGAAGCACAACGGCCACACGCTCGATGAGATCCCCTTCACAGCGGCGTGGGGGGTCACGGGCTCGTGGCTCGGCTTCGCCCTCTGCTGGATCGTCCTCGCCGCCCAGTTCTTCGTCGCCATCGCGCCGCCCAAGAACGACGACCAGCTCAACGACGCCGAGGGCTTCTTCGCCGCCTTCCTGACTGTGCCCGTCATCCTCTTCTTCTGGATCATCGGCTACTTCTGGAAGAGGACCGGCTGGCTCAAGCTCGAGCAGATCGACGTCGACACTGGCCGCCGCGAGCTGGACTGGGACGCCATCAACGCATACAAGGCCGAGGTTGCCACGTGGCCCACCTGGAAGCGCTTGTATAACAGGTTTTTCTAGAGGAGTCGGCTCTGTGCTTGGGGCGGCAACAGCAGCTAGCACTGTCACTTCTCCGTATCCAAACATTGCAGGGTGGTCATGGGTCGGATGACGCGACAGCGACCAGGTCTGGAACTTTCCCAAGCGAGGAGTGCGCATGGCCCGTGATCTCGGGAGGGGTCCGACCGCTCGCTTGTACGGTCGTGCTATGTTGTTGAGTGGATTTGATATACCGCTGCTACTTTATTTATTCCTTTGACTGCAAATTACCAGCATATACCACAGAATTCCACCACTTTAATTCCCTAGTACCAGTTTCCCACTCGCCCTATGAATGCTGTGATACCTTCTATCTCGATATCATCAACCTATCTGCAGTGGAATCTTACAACGCTGGCAGCTATGCTCAGTGGAGTCCCTCAACTGTGAACGTTGGCTTCCTTTGGTTCCAGATCAGGCTGGTGCCCGATCGAGGAAATGACGAAAGGCAAAAGTGAAGAAACCATGCGTACAATCCAACGCCAATACGCCATGGGTTCTCCGCTGCCGTGCTATATTGAACTTCAACTCCCCGAAGACACAGCCCAAGTGATACGCAGAACAAAATATTGACAATAAGCCCAGCAGGGTGTCTCAGCCTCCTCATTTCTTTCCGTCAGCCCTTAGTCGTAAAAGGATCGCAATCAGGATGCTCGGCCAGCACCAAGCTGTCCGCCGCATTCTGCTCTAGCCTAGCCATCCGCCCCTTGTCTGCTTCGGCGCCTTGGCCAGTCCAGCCGGGATATTCCTCCGTGTCTACCCACGTAGAGCTCGGCCCCTCGAGCTGGAGTTCCTCCCCGGACCATCCCAGGCTCGCCGCGACCCGGAGGAGGCCCAGCTCCCCCATCAGACACCCGTCCTCGAGGTCGCTGGCCGCGTCCCGGGGGTCCGGGGTCATCCGGCCGCCCCTGGCTGCGGCCTCCCTCTCCTTGAGAGACATCACGAAGGACACGGCCGTCGAGAGCGACGTCCTCACGGCCCGCGTCGACGCGTCCCCGCACCCGACTGCGGAGTCGCGGATGTCCCGGAAGCTGACGGGCTCCCCGAGCCCCTCCTCCACCCCGGTGCGGACGAGGTAGACGGGGATGCGGCCCGCGTCGCCGGAGCGCACGGCCGGGTCGTGCTCGCCCAGCCGGACCGCGATGCACAGGGCCCCGAAGAGCAGCTGCAGGACGTTGTGCCGCTTGTTGAGGACGGCGCGGGAGGGGTGCAGGCCGCGCTCGGCGCACTGGCGGAGGAAGACGGGGTCCTCCTCGTCCGCTGCCTCGGGGCTGGTGCCGCTTTCGCTTCCGCCGCCGCCGCCGCCGGTACGCCGATTGCGCTCGTGCCGGTGGGCGGCCTCGAGCATGGTTGACTGGGCTGCAGCGCAGAGCTTGCCGTGGAGGGCGCCGATCTGGTCCGCCAGCTGGCGGGCCGTGCTGTCGCCTAGGGTGAGGTGGGACTCCGGGCCTGGTGTGGTTGGTGCTGTGGACAGCCCTGTGGCGGAGTCCGAGTCCGAGTCCGAGTCCGAGTCCGAGTCCGAGTCCGAGTCTGAGCCGTTTGAGAGGTCGTCAAGATCGATATCAGGATCCGGGCCCGGGACTGGGAGGGCCGAGAGACTGTCGAGTACGAGGGTGACGTCCAGCACAACCGTCTTAGCAATGAAGCGGCCCCACTCGATCTCGGACCGGTACGGCTCAAACCACCGCCGGTAGATGTACTTATGCAGCACCTGCAGGAGAAGGCGCAACTTCGCCATGGAGGCCCTACTTCGGGGATGTCGCGAGTCGAGAAACTCCGGAAGGACGTAGATAGCCGTGGACTTGTTGCAGCAGTCTTCGGCGTGGAGGAGGTCCATCTCGTCGATGGACGTGGGGAGGTCAACGCCCGGGGAGTTGAAGCCAGATTCGGTCAGGCTGAGAGACGTTCGAAGGGCCTGCCTCCGCGCCGGCTCGTCGACCGACATGCGGAACATGTGGCATCGGTGGGCGTCTTCCTGCCACCCTCTGAGCTCGTGCAGGACGGCTGACCGTGACATCCGCGTTGACTTGCCGTGGCCGGTCCCGGACGTGGCGCTCGCGCTGGCGGGACGATCCTTGGATGAAATCATGGCGGGAGCGTTGATGTTGAAATATGTCTCGAACTGCTTCGCCATGTAGATGTTTCCCCGATGCGGCCGCACCCGCTTCTCGACCACGCCACAGTGCGTGAGGACCAAGACCGCCTCCATCCCTGGTGGAACCAGGTCGGCCTTGTTGTCGACCTGCGTGACTCTCTTTGGCGAAGGGACTGTCCTGCTTAAGGTCTTCCTCTCTCGTAATAAATAGGCTTGGTTTGTCTCGTAGATGTGCTGTGTTAAAGCGAGGTTTTCTGAGGTGATAGATGTGGCATATCGAGCACGATACTGAGCCTCGGAGAGCTTCATAGTAACGTGTGTGGGATGTATGTAAGAATTATTACACCATAAAGGTTGAAACTACTGAGGTAAATGCTGATGAGACCGAGGCTGGTGTGGGTGGGATTCGTCGGAATGCGATACAGCTGTAAATTGCAGAATTTTAGCATGATGTTTTTTGGGGAGGATGGTGAGATATATATATGAGCTATGAACGAAATCTTTCTCCGAAAGTCTTTGGCTCTGAAAGTCTCACAGTTTCCATACCAAGCTCGAGCATAAGCTTTGCTGTGTTTCGGTGTTGCCGCCGATATCCAGAAGCCACTTGGACTTGATATGGATCGCTTCGGAGTAAACGTTTACCTACCTGAGTTGAGTCTTCACGTTTGTGCTGAAGAGTTACGATAGGGGAGGATGGGAATTTCTGGTTGTCAACATCACATCCTTTAGGATCTGCTATCCCTTGTCGAAGTTATCTTCCTCTGTTAGGTAGGCTTCAATCCTCGGTGCGCCCCCATGATCGCTGCAATGGCATTCTGTATCGTAGCCAGCTAGACTTCTGCGGCTGCTCTCTTGTTGTGCTTCCAACTCAGAAATTCAGAAGGGGTCATTGAAAGTTCCTTACTGGCTTCTCCGGATGGGCGGTGTATCTTCAGTTCAGGACCGACCACGGTCAGGAGGGTTGTAGTCAACCTCCCAGTATGTTCTTCGTCGACATTTACTGGCCTCGTGCTGTAGGATCCTGCCACGTATAGAGTTATTATCTCGTGTGAAATCACGTCCGCATACCTATCATTTATCCATGCCTGCCGTAATCACGGTGCTTAGGATGCTGGATAGGCAGAGGCGGACATTGCTTGGTGGAGAGCTTTGGTAACAACTTTTAAAAAAATGCGCAAATCTTGCCACTCCCAGAAAGTCACATTGGTCTTGAGGATCCCTAAAATGACTACGTGCGACAGATCTGGCGGATCAGACTGTCAGAGATTAGGGTCATCTATTGATGCTCACCTCCGTCTACGTCCGGAACCATTGCAGATACTGGTGAGGTTGGGGGTGGTTACGTGGTAATTATCTGCTACTACACTCGGGGCGACGAACAGCAGGATGATAAATCTCCTTTGGACAGCCGCGCAGTCCGCAAAATGTTAGTCAGGTACATAGAAGGGTCTTTTCCCTTACATCGAAGCGGACAGGTGACTACCTAGAGGGGAACTCCCGTACGCCCCACCGTGTCACAAATTTTTACAGGCTCCTCACCCTCACGGTCCCTGGTGACCAATGAATCAAGGACACCGAGCTGGGAACTGTACTAGAAGAGAACGTTGTTGACAACATTAAAAACAACGGCCAAATTGGGAACCTCTTCAGTTCCATCATCAACGAATCACATGAAAACACTCACGATAACAGGAGCCAAAACGGACGCGATCCTAGCACGCTAGAGATCAGCTACTTGAATTCGTCAACCGATATATGTGAGTCAAGACGAAGCCAAGCTGGGTTGAGGTCGGGCCGCTGACTCGCAAGGCTGGCCCTGCGACCTGCATCACCGTCCAAGGCGAGGCGTGGAGAACACACATCTGGAATCGGGATACGAAGGTACCAAGGCAAGTACCTATCACTATTTGATCACAGCACTCTCAGAATCGACCTTCAAATGCTCAACTTCCACCGCCGAGGGAGGCAGTATTATTAAAAACCTCTCACATTTGTTTTTCTGTTCTTCGTATCCTTCGCGTTTTCGATAATGCACATAAACCCAAACACACCTTCCTCGTCCTGCGCCGTTGCCTGACCGAGCCCCTTGCCCCTACACCTAAGCTCCCAAATTTCCCTTGCCCAATAATTTCTTTATCGATCTGATCGAGCCTTGAGTTGCACCGGGTGGCTCCTCTGAGCATCATCAAGATTCCCGACTTCATTCCATCTCCCGAGGGACTTGCAGGAACCGTACGGCTCGCACATCGTGGTGACATCGTGGTCGATCAAGGACCTTCCGTGACTAAGTGCAGACACCTTTCCTGTCGGTGATCGAGCTAACAGTCGGGTTTGTCCGACAGGTCGAGACTCCTACCAAGAGCCCAGGGCAAGCGAATATAACATTGCCAAGAAGCATCCTCGAGAAAACCGCGACAGACCCTCCCCCCCCCCCCCCCCCCC
>PYSP01000164.1:0-85562 GCA_003049395.1 Pseudohalonectria lignicola
GTTGCCATGGCATATCTGATGGTCGCCTGTACTGCTGCCATGTCGGGCGTCCAGTCGTCCGGGTCCGTGTATGCCTTCCCTCCTAAATGGAAGGGCAGGCTACTTATATTCGCGCCAGTCTCTTATTACATCTTTACGCGTTACGAGATCCACCTTGTGCATCGGAACAGAAAGTGGTCTATTGTTTCGGTGGCGTGACCGCAAGGGCATTCCTCCATTGGTGCCGCGCCGATCTTATGTAGGTAACTGTTCAGTCGAATCATTCCTGTTCGCAGCTGTGCGAGCACTTTCGCTTGTGCCGCCGTCAACGCATCGTACATCTGGCGCGTGTGTTTACCCGGTAACGCCTTGTCGACTCTTTTAGAGTATTTGCCAACGCCTGCTGGCAGGGTCCGGCAGCCTTCCTGGTTTCGTCTTGCCGTGGCGAGTGTTATCGATGCCGCCCGATATGGTCTCTCCACTGGTAGCTTCTTCGGGTCGGCGTTCCGTTTCGCCGCCGTCTTCGCTATGGTACAGGAAGGGGTGCTCAGCCGAGTAGCTTATATGGTGCTCGGACGCACGTGACAGAACGACATAATGCTCCGTACGACCCACATTCTCTGTGACACGAGCATTCACCCCACTGCTTCATCTCCCGTTTCTTTGGCGTAAGCAGGAATGAGAAAATCGGCAGCCACCCACGTGATGGGTATGCAGGTCATGCACCCTAGCGTGGATGAGTGCCTGAATAGCGAAGTGGTGCAGCACCTCAGTTAGGCAGCAATGGGCATTTGAGCCTTGTTTTGTTTTGTTTTGCCATACCTGGTCAACAGCATGGTGCCAACACCCACCCCCCCTCCCATCCCTCATTGTTCCCCATTAATTACAGCTGCTACCGTACGTTATGGCGTTCTCAGATACCTCTAACAACCGCTCTTCACGTTCAACTTACAAACTATGCGACAAATGCGAACATTTGAAGTTTGACGATCTCAAGCTTGGGGGTTTCGCCGGGAAGGCGGCGGATGGCACCCCCCGGCTTAGGTTCGACGACTCTGATCCTCCCTGTACAAGGGAGTTCCCGAGTTTGGACATCGAGGAGCCGGAGTGGCGAGAGGACAGTCTTCCGGACCTGCCAGCTCTGAAGGCATCAGCAGATGCAGGCTGCGAGCTTTGCGGGTTTCTACGCAGGTCAATATCAAACGCCAAGCTTGGAGTCACCGGCGACTTCCGCTTCTTCGCCAGATACTTGTGGGGCAGAGATGCTGAGGCGGCGGAAATTATGTTGAGCGAAGGCCAGGGCCTGACTGACTTCTGCATCTGTATGTTCAGTGATCAGTTACAGACTGATCTTGGATATCTTGTGTTCGATGTTTGCCGCTCGCCTTGTAAGCTGCCTCCCGGAGTTGGACGCAGTTGAGGAGTTTGCACCAATCTACTTGCTCACCATAGATGACCAGGCCACGACGACCCAGACGGAGCGGCGATTGGGGACTGGCTAGGGCTTCGCATTCTCGAGGATCCTCATGCCCTCTCCGAACGCAATGTCCGCTTCATCCAATCCTCACTTGCGGATTGCGAGAGAACGTGCCATCACCCGGAGGAGTTGGCCTCCCCTGTCCCTACACGCCTCGTTGACCTGGGGCCGGACGAGCGGACAATCCCGTGCCTGCGAGCCAATGCAAGAGAGGAATTGACTGGCCCAAATCCAATCAAATACGCAGCGTTGAGCTACTGCTGGGGCGCCGCAGACCAGCCAAAGACAACCTCTACGAACATCGAGGAGCGGAAGCGAGGAATCCCAGTCGAGAGCATGTCAAGAGTCATGCAAGATGCGGTGGCTGTTTGCCGTGCCCTATCGATACGCTACCTGTGGATTGATTCGCTTTGCATCATACAAGGCAACCATATCGACTGGGCACACGAAAGCGAAGCGATGGGCTTGGTGTACTCCGGCGCATACATCACAATTTGTGCGGCTGCATCCTCATCCTCCGACCAGGGCTTTCTCCATCGTGACGCCGGGAACACTTTCCGGATGGGCTACAACTCAACGATCGTACCATCTATTGCTGGGGAATATATTTTGGTGGACATCGGCCACGTAAACAACGTTCGATCCACCACCTATTGTCCCATTTTCGATGATATTGGCAACTCAACATGGGGCAATAGGGCTTGGACGTTCCAAGAGGAGCAGATGTCCACAAGATGCTTGGTGTTTGGGAAGAGGATGCTGCACTTCCAGTGCGGCACCCTAAAGCTATCCGAGAACGGCTACCAGAGGAGAAGCATAGCACCTGAAACATGGGCTGAGTTCATGCGCACGGCAGCAGCTAAGAGAACAGCAACATCTCTGCGCCGTCACTTTATTGGAAAAGCAAGTACCTACGCCAATATGGCCCTTACATTTGAGTCGGACAGACTTCCAGCCATCTCAGGACTTGCACGGCAGGTGCAAGAGGTAACAGGTGACCAGTATTTGGCCGGTCTGTGGAGAGGGGACCTGCAGCATGGACTCGTCTGGTACATGGCAGGCATCAGACAGTCGCATTCTTCGCGAGAGGCCTGTCTGTCATGGTGCGGAGGAAACTCTCGAAAATTTCCCACGTGGACCTGGGCGGCACGGAGTAATTATTTCCAAACGCTCTGCCTCGCAAACACCGAATCCGGGCACTTGAGATCTGAGTGGGATCAGATTGATGCACGTGTTTCTTTAGACGGCCCGAACGCGTTTGGTGGTGTTAAAGGAGGCGAGATCACGGCAACTGCAGCATCCAGACCCCTTCCGCCTCGGCTTGTCAAACAATATCGGAATGGGACAGCTTGGACTTACCTTTGGCCCGGCCCCACCTACGTGGCTCGAGTTATACTGGACTGGGACAGCAATCGTGCAGGCTCTGAACCTTCGGACGGATTGGTGATGATTCTTATCTCAAGCGAGTGTGTTCGAAGACGGGAGGAAGAGGAAGAGGAAGAGGAGGAGGAGGAAGACTGGAGAGACGAACCAGATTGGTCAAAGACCTGTAGAGATTGCAAGCAAGAATCTCGGAACAGAGACGCCTTTGGGCTGATACTACACTCAGCAAAAAGTGAGAGTGGGAAAAACTGTTACTACAGAGTTGGCGTCTTTGAGTCTCGAGTGATAGAAGGGGGCGGTTTGCATATCTTCGCTGATTGCGAAAAAAGGAGGGTGGTCATGATATAATTAGATTCTTTTACTGAAGCAGCCGAGATATCTGGAAGCTTAAGGGAAGGGGGGAAATAGTTAGCATATCTTTTTCTAGGTGTTTTAGAGACTGAGTGTGTATTACAATGGATTATAGTGCTGCCCATGTATCATATTCTTACATGCTTTCAACTCGTGATATCTGCGTTTTATCCTACTGAAATGCCTGCGGTCTCCCCATTCTTGGTAAGCGGAAGTCAAGTCTTAGTTGCTCGGATTCATTCATAGGCCAAGTTCTTCTCACTTATGTTTTGAAAGACTGTGGGAGACTCGTTTCCACAGAAAACTAGGGAAACCTCGACCTCGCGGGACTGTGAGAGTCTGCGTCTCCTAAGTTCCTATGAAACGATCCGGTGGGGACTGGCTGAGGAAAATTACCTAAGGACACGAGGGCCTACTTCTATTATCAACTACAGCGCCTGCCGAAAATTAGGGAGATGGAATGTGCCCTTCCGATTTCAAGGGGCAAGGACAAGTATTAAATAAAGAAGATATAGAAGTGAAAACAAACAATACCGACTTTCTTATAACTTCCTTGGCTACACTTGCCCATTCCCTTCTGAGGTGAGGGAGACAAAGCGTAAGTAGTCTTGGTAGTAGGCGCTGATCCCTACCAGAATTTGTAAGGGGCTCTACCAGCAACTGACGATTTGCCAAAGGCAGACATGAAAGCTAGCATAGATAGACCTCAGCGTTACGAATTACCTAGTTGCTACATAACCATAGTCACCCTCACAAGAACAGGCCTCAACTCTCAAAGAGGGTGGTGGCTAGGAATAATTATTCGCCCTGTAGAGAAGTCCACAATGGGTTCAATGAGCCGCCCCTAAAAAGCGGCAACGCGCATGCGGCAATCAGCCAATCACACATCAATTCAAGCTTAATCTAGACAAGATACGTCTAGTTTCAAAGATGTGCACAGTTGAGATATTGTGCGGAAGTCAGTCTCTATCATTCGACCCTCTGCCACTTTGATAGGCGAGGCGTAGCACAAAGCGGATCCCACGCAGGGACAGGAGCGAACATCTTCCATGTTCTCTCTGAATATAAGTCACCCTCAGTGACAACGCACGAGGTAATACCTGGGAACAAGAAATCAAGGCAGAATCTCGTATGACAAACTCGATTCTCGTGGGGGTGTTCTCTTGGTATGCTCTTAGTGTTAGAAAGTGTGGTGGTGGGCAAGCAGACAGCCGCCTGCACTGTCAAACATCAAGACACGTGCAGGTGTAAGACAATTGCGCCCCTTCCTTGCCACATATCCCGCCGCACAGTCAATGGCCCGCTTCCGATAACTCTGATAAGAATTCGATCAACGCAAGGGCTTTCGTCCTGCCGGATGCTTGGGTCTGTTTGCGGCTCGCGGAATGTTTCCCGCCCCAAGGCCAAGAAATGGCCAAGACATGCTAACTGCAGAGATAAAGGTTTGCAGCGGGAATAGTAGTAGGAGGCTCTGCAGCATGGGGTCAAGGCAAAGCGGAAAGAAAAAATAACGAGGGAGGATGAGAGCACCCCAGCAAAGACTGTTGATGAACATGTTTGGGGCTTGGTCGACCAAATCGGGAGTTCGGCGGAATTTGGGTGTCGGCTGAGGGAGTATCCGGTAGGTTGGTGCCAAGGACATTTTTTTCTGGGCCTAGGCCCGAGGGCTAAACTTTCGAGAGTGGGGTAATAATGCTACACTATGTACTGCGCCACGAGGGATTACCTACGTACGTACTTTCCTGGCTGCCGACTGGGTGCTCGTTATTGGTGCCAATGGAAGTCCAAGAGGGGAAACTTTAGTTGATCGCCGCCTGCAGGTTGTAATCGACCTCATCTGAAATATCTCTGGTTTTGAGCTTAGTCCTGTACAGCGTAGGTAGGTATTGAGTGAGAAGGACGCACACTGGTACGTAGTGATGGAGTTTCGTAGTGCTAGAGTGTACTGATCTGATTGCTCGCTGCATAAGCTAAATAAGCCTCCATGTTTTAAGCTTCTCATTGCGGCTTCACTAGACCCACACACACCTGTGTCAAATCGTGGGGGAAGACCGGGCGATTGGGTGGGCTTCCGGCACGGGTGATCAGAGCACAGGCTTCATTCCCTCCTTCCGTATGACGTCGCAACTGTGGTGAGGCAGGGGCTGAAGGGAGAAACACGAGGGAAAAGAAAGGAGGAAAGTAGCACCAACGTCCTCGCAAGTGGTAGGTGGTGCGTATGCGTACTTCACTGAATCAGCCTGCCGCTTTTCCCACTGGAATTTCCATGTAGCCCTTGCTGCCCCGGCGACCAATTGGGGGCTGGTGAGACTTCAAGCGAAGCACAGCCAGGGGCCTGACTTGTCGCTCATGGGTTTCAGATCGGGCCGCACGCCCGCAATTCTCCTTCAATGTCGACCCGAGTCAACTAGCCCGAACAAGCTTGATCGGCTTGAATTCGCTAGCTCCCCCACGTCGAGGCTTGGCGGGGTGTGGCCAGCCAGCCAGCCAGCCAGCCAGCTTCCCTGTCCTCCTTTTTCTTTCGAGTAAGGTTAGGGAATTTCGGCGCGCCAAGTTATGGCCCTTCACCACCCTGCCTACTAGGACCTAAAAAGCCAATGGTCACGGATGGCATGGATGGCATGGATGGAACGGCATGACAAGGCATCTGCCCAGGCCGTCGGCCACCTGTTGCATTGCTAGGATGTTCCACCAACTCAAATCTCCGCCTTGACGGATCTACTTGGGAGAATTTGTTTGCCTTTGTTTAAGGTCGAAGCCCCACGACTAAGGAACCCCAAGGGTGCAAGCCTGGGAAGTACTAGTATCTTTCTACCCTCTACTCCTTTCTCATTCTCATTCTCATTCTCTCTCCTCTCTTCTTTCTTCCTCCTCTCTTCTTCTAGAACCGGCGTCCAGACAAGTGAGGCGAGGACGCACCGAGGCTTCCCTAGGCGGCAATCGTGTGTGTGGGTTTCTTGGCTTCCTTTCTCTAGCTCTTTCTCTGGCCCACCTGGTCCTTCGCCTCCAACTACAGTCCGCCAAGATGAGGGGCCTCACACGGGTGAGCTACAGGATAGTTGCCGTCCTTGTGCTTTTGGGTGTTGCATCTGCTGTGCCGGCGCCGCAGAGCCCACAACCACCATCTAATTCGACGCCGTCGGCCGATCCCAGTGCGTGCGCCAAGATTGCGCAGGTCACGGCCTCCCAATTGGCCGCGACCCCTTTAGGTAGGTCTCGTGTACATCAGACTTTGCCTTGGCTGCGCCGCCCTGGTTGACGTCTCTATTGTGGGCAGAGGGGTACTGACCAGACTACCATCACTCAAAAAAATAAAGCCACCCCAAGAGTTCCGGCATCTCTCGCGAAAGCATGCCTCGACACAGTGCCGAACAAGGTCGGGCCAGCGCAGGACATGATCAGGAGTTTGAAGTCATACGTGAACTGGCAGAGCACGCTGGCATTCCTGAAGACCCCACCTGCCTCATATATGCTACCGCCGACGGACATCCAGGGAGGACTGGACGCAATATCAGCTGGTGCCCAGGCGGGGAGCTACAAGAGCGAGTTCGACTTCCAGGTGGCCATCGTTGAGCTGTTTGCGACGGCCCACGATGGCCACTTCGCCTACAGGCCGGACGCGTTCAAAGCATTCGGTTTCAGGAATACCCTGCTGTCGACTATTGTCTCGGTCTCTAGGGATGGCACAGAGCTGCCAAATCTGTACCATCTAGGTTAGTGACCTGATCCATGCCCCCTTTCGCAATTTTTGGGGAAGGAAGGGCCTGAGACCTGAGACTAACCTGAGAGACTCCTACATTCCACAGATGCTCTGCGGAACATGACATCAAACAGCACAATGCCGCCGGCGATCGTCAAGATCAACGGGCAGGAAGCGGCAATGATACTCGAGGCCACAAACCTCAAATTCTCGGGCTTTCAGGACCCAGACTCGCAGTGGAACGCGCAGCTGCCAAACTACGCGAGACCACAGGCACAGCCGTTCCTGGCCGCCTCGATAGCGTTCCAGGGTGAGAAGGTGACAGTTACGTACGATAACGGCCAGGAGACGTCGCAGGACAGTTTCGCCATCGTCCGGGCTGGTGCCAACTTTACCGGGGTGAACACGGGTGAGGACTTCTACAACAAGTTCTGCACCCCGGCGGGCGAGATGGCGGCCATGGAGAACATCATGATGCAGCCAACCCCGAGCCAGCCCGGGCCTGGGACGAACACGTCGACCAACCCGACGTCGCCACCATCGCCCACGGTCAGGGCCCAGCCACCCCCGGCCCCGACAATTCGAGGCTACCCGTTCCCAGTCATCCGTGACAGCGGCGCCAACGTCACGGCGGGATACTTCCTGAACGGCACCGGCTACGACAATGTGGCAGTTCTTGCCGTGAGCGGCTTCGCACCGGAGGGAGACTTCGACGGCCTCGAGTACCTGACCAATTTCCAGAAGACGGTCGAGACCTTCCTGGCCAAGTCGAAGGAGGCCGGGAAGGAAAGGCTCGTGATCGACGTGACGGCCAACGGGGGCGGCTTCGTGGTGGCGGGCTACGACATGTTCGCCCAGCTGTTCCCAGACATTGAGCCTTTCCAGGCGACCAACCTGCGGCTGACGGACTCGCTCATCAACATGGCGCGCATCTCCAACAGCATCATCTCGCAGCTCGACACGTTCAACACGACGGACCCCAACCAGCGGGCCGCCCTGGGCGCCATCTTCAGCTCGGAGGTGGTGGGGAACCTGGTGCCGGGAGGCGTCTTCTCCCCCGTGGGGGCCAACTTCTCCACGGTGGAGCAGATCCTGGCGCCCGTCTCGCTCAGGGGCGACCAGTTCACCGCGTACCAGCAGACGCCCCTCAACAGCACGGCGTCCGACTTCAACCTGACGGGCACGGGCAACCGGGCGAACCCGCCCCCTGCGGTCTTCAGGCCCGAGAACGTGGTGATCCTGACGGACGGCACCTGCGGCAGCACCTGCACCCTCATGTCGTACCTGCTCATCAACCAAGCCGGGGTCAGGACGACGGTGGTGGGGGGCCGCCCGCAGCAGGGGCCCATGCAGTCCATCGCGGGCGTCGAGGGTGCCCAAGTCTTCCCCATGGAGTCGCTGGCCACGGCGGCGCGCGCGGCCCTGGTCCTCGCCCCGGCGGAGCGTGTGCAGGAGCTCCGGGGCACCGAGATCGTGACGCTGGCCGAGGCCTACGCGCTCACGCGGGCGGCGACGCCGGGGACGGCGGGGGCGGTGAACGGCAAGAACGCCTTCAGCATGACGGACGCGCAGGTGCCCTTGCAGTTCCTGTACGAGCCGGCCAACTGCCGCTTCTTCCACACCAGGGCCACGGTCATGTCCCCCGCGGACACGTGGAAGATGGCCGTGGACGCGACCTGGACGGACCCGGCGCGGTTCTGCGTGCAGGGCAGCCGGGTCGAGAACAACGCCACGTCCGGGGCCGGCGCGCTCGACCCCTTGTTCAGGCTGAGCGTGGACAACAAGGAGGCCAGCAGCGGCGCCACTGGGCCAGCGAGGGGCTCGGCGGCCAGGAAGCAGATCCTGCTCGCCGTCTTCGTGTCGGTGGCGATCGGCGCGGGACTGATCGCGCTATAGTGGCTTTGCGGTGCTCCTCGGCCGAGACGTTGTCGTTCCTGTGTGAAGTAGTATTGAGTAGACCTTATTTTCCGTATCCTTATTTTGAATTCATTTACCAAGTAAGGCTGGCCCTCGAAGCAGTGGGCATAAGGCAGTGCTAGACCATTATTGTTATACCCCCTTTGTCCCTTCACAAGGAATGGTCCGCAGACCCCACTGGAATGAAATCTCGTGTGTACTGTACTATTGCTCGCCAGTTGTGATTCAGTTCGGTGACAATTGTTGAACTAACTAGGTTAGGTATGTAAGCACACATATGAGAGCACGACGTCAGTCAACGAGCCTCGATGGATCCCGGCAGAACCCCGCAGCCTCTGCCAGACCCCACCCAGAGTAAAAGTAGGTGACATGAATCGCTCGACCAGAATCATCGCCAGTCACACTGCCGACTCCCAGCCAGAAGATTAATAAGATGCCACAGATTTGTCAATTCGATCTCTCTGACTTTTTTCAGCCCATCTACACGATGGCAGAGGAATGCCCGCAACCTCCAACTTCTAAAGGGAGAACCCCAGGAGTCTAGCGCTGGTTGCCATGTCGTCACCGCAAAGCCAACAGCCCTCCTACCCTTATTTCATAGCTTCCTCGACGGAAGAATACGAACTCGAACCACGAACAATCGAAGAAGCGTCCCAATTGAGAACCAACTGCCATGTCCACGACAGATGGAAACGGGAACGAGCCTCCTGGCCCCAAGGACAAGGCCATAGGTACCGCTTCTACGGAGAAGCCCGCTGTGGTTAAGGCGTCCAGCAGTCAAGAAGAAGATGAGGGGTCAGGTGTGGAGGGGCGACGGGAGCCCGAGAAGAAACCCGCGGCACTCAAGGGATTCTTTGACAAGCTGGGCCTGGATGCGCCGACAGTGAAGATGATGTTCAAGTAAGCCCATGGGATTATAATGCGACTTGTTCAGTTCGGTTCCCACCTGGGAGTGTCTGTGACCAGCACCGGTCAAGACGCGAGCATAATCGAGCACGAAACTGACAGCTCCCTCCTGTCCCAACCCAACAGGGGCTCTCTGCCCCCGATAATAGCAACATCGATCTACCAGGCTCCCGCGATATCCTCTACATTCTCCACGGTGGGCTACGAGATCGCCATCATAACCGTCCTCGCGATAGCCATCCTTCCGAGGGGGAAATACCTCCAGACTCTCCTCCTAAACCTGATAGCCGTCCTCCTCGGCTCGGCCCTCGCGATGCTTGTCCTCTGGTCAGGGGTCAAGGCCCGGCTGCACACCACGTCGAACGCGATCCCTGGCCGCGCGGTACCGTACAACTCGTCCCAGTCCGCCGTCTGCGCCGTCTGGCTCTTCTTCAACATCTGGGCCGTCAACCTCGTGCGGGCCAAGATGCCCAGCTTCAACGTGCCCGCCATCGTGTACTCCATCCTGGTCAACATCGCCGCCATGTACGGCCCCCTGATTGTGTCCACGGCTGCCGCGTGGGCGCTGGTCCGCCAGCTGCTGACGAGCATGCTGCTCGCGCTCGGGATCGCCACGGGCGTCTCGCTGCTCGTCTTCCCAGTCTCGAGCCGGGTCGTGGTGATGAAGCAGCTGGGCGCCGGCGTCATGCTGCTGCGGAAGGCCGTCCGCCTGCAGGGGGAGTACCTCCGCAGCCTCGAGAGAGAGGACATGTTCGCGCTGCGCGTGGTGGAGACATGCGTCGCGGGCGGGGCCGGCGTCGTCGACGGCAAGAGCCGCAACGAGAAGACGGGGAGGAAAGGGAAGGCGAAGCAGCTGATCAGAGAGGAGGAGGTCACCCTAGCGCTAAAGAGCACCATCATCCAGCTGAGGGACCTGGCGGGGAGACTGCAGGGCGACATGCCCTTTGCGAAGCGGGAGGTGGCGTGGGGCAAGCTGGATGCGCACGACTTGGGTGAGATATTTAAGCTGTTCCGGAGTGTCTTCATTCCCGTGATGGGCATGTCCACCGTGATGGACATATTCCGCCGCACGGCCGAGATGCGCGGGTGGGCGACAGACTGCTCGGACTCCTCGCCCCCTCAGGACTTCTTCGAGCGGCGCCTCTGGAACGGGCTTATGCAGCAGCTTCACGAGCCCTTCGCCATCCTATCCGAAGCCATCGACGAAGGGCTGGAGCACGCCGGCCTTCAGCTCGAGCTCCTACCGTGACCGAAGGGGGTGAAGAAAAAGGGCCAGATACCAGCGCCGTCGGCGTCAGCAGAGGCGGAAGGGGAGTCGGCTAGCCAAGAGGCCGATCCCGACATCGAGGCCCGAGGTGATGCTGTTAGTCCCGGGGAGTCGGAGTTTGGGAAGGTCATCGAGGAGAAGATTCAGAAGTTCTACTCCCGCAAAGGCGAGATCCTCCGATACTGGGCCGGGGAAAGAGGCCTGCTCACCGACCTCGACAACAGCAACAGCAACAGCAACATCGTCAGGACCAACAAACAAGACCAGGCCCCGGCCCCGGCCCCGCCCCTCCCCGGCCCGAAAGATAGAGAACGGAGCCAGAGGCAGCTATACGTCCTCCTCTACATGGAGCAGCTGATGCACGCCACCGGCGAGGCGGTGCACTCCCTCGTGCTCTTCGCCGACGCGAAGGTCGTCACGGGCACCCTCTCCCGCCCGCGCCTACTGACACCCTCCCCCCGCCGCCTCCGGAGGTGGCTCGGCGCTGTCTTCTCGTCCCCCGGCCCGGACACCAACGCGGAGGAGTCCCCCGACGTGCTGGAGCGCGCGGGCGCGGGCGTGGTCCACATGGGCGACGGCTTCAGCAGGCGGGCGCGGGACCCGGAGCACCTGCCGGCCGACGGCGCGTGGGAGAGGGCGGGCGACCAGGTGAGGGCCGTCTCGGCGCTGCTGTCGTCGGAACAGAGCGCGTTCGGGTTCAGGGTTGCGTGCGCGACCATGACCATCGCCATCGTCGGGTTCCTGCAGGAGACGCAGGTGTTTTTTCAGGAGCAGCGGTTAGTTTGGGCCATGATCATCATCGCCATAGGGATGACGCAGAGTAAGGGTGTTTCCTTTGTCAAATTTCACCCCTGCCAGACTCAACGCTGTATCTACATAATCTACTAACACAGATAACCTCTCCCTCCCCCTGCACCAGCATCCGGCCAGTCAATCTTCGGCTTCTTCTGCCGAATAGGCGGCACCATCCTGGCCATGGTCTTCTCCCTCATCATCTGGTACATCGTCGGGCAGAAGACCCCCGGAGTGATAATAATGCTATGGCTCTTCATCTTCGTCGAGTACTACTTCTTCATCAAGTTCCCGCGCTTCATCCCGGCGGCGATGCTCGTCATCATCACGCAGGTCCTCATCGTCGGCTACGAGCTGCAGGTGGAGGTGATCGGCGTCGAGGCCAGCGAGCGGCTGGGGCAGCCCTTCTACCCGACCTACCTCCTGGCCCCCTACCGGGTGGCCACCGTGGCCGGGGGCTGCCTCGTCGCCTTCATCTGGACCGTGTTCCCCTCCCCCTCGACGGACCGGACCTGGCTGAGGCGCGACCTGAGCGCGACGCTGTACCTGCTGGCCAACTACTTCAACGCCATCACGCAGACGATCAAGCTGCAGCTCGACGAGGTCGGCGACGAGGACGGCGGGGGAGCGTCTGCGTCAGCGTCGCACGCCAGGCACCTTGCCAGGGTGCGGCAGAAGATCTTCGGCAAGCTCATGCTGATGCTGCCTTCCCTGGAGACGCATTCGCAGTGGCAGAAATGGGAGCCCACCATCGGTGGTCGGTTTCCGAGGGAGACTTACGATGATATTCTCCTCCGCTCGAGCCGGTGAGATTCTGTGCCTCTGCGCGCCTCTGCCCCAGCGAGCCCCCGGTTGTGATTCTCTAACACGTTCACAGCATTCTCAACTACCTCACCTTGATGTCGTACACCGCGACTCGCTCCCCTCACACCATTCCCTCCTCAGCCTCGGACACGCGATGGCTGCGTACCCTCCGGACCCTCCTATCGGACGTCCAGCCGACACACCACACAATCCTCTCAACCCTTACCCTCCTATCCAACTCCCTGCTGTCGGGCCAGTCCCTCCCGCCGTTCATCCGGATTCCTCGACCGTACGAGCTCACCCAGCAGCCTCTGAGGTCCAAGGGTGCCCGCCCCTCATCGTCTCGGTCGGGCTCCTCGCTCCCTCACGCCCCTGCCCACTCATCACTCAGGAGCGAAGGTGAAGCAGCGGGTAACAACCACGACGACGGCGACGCCCTGGCCGACATCCTCGACGCCCGCAACATCGAGCAAAGGGGTTACACCGAGTTCGCCGTCCTGCAGGTGTGCAGCACGCTGGTGCGGGACGACCTAGAGGGGCTTGCGCGGGCGGTGGAGCAGCTCGTAGGGGTGGTGGACTTCAGCTTCCGCGTCGATGTCGTTGGCAAGGCGAAGACGGCGTCTAGGTGGAGCACGGTTGTCAGTCGCATCAGTCGTGTGGATGGTGGCGGTGGTGACCCCGGCGACGACGAGGCCGGTGCCGGCGACCTTAGGGAGGAGGGTGCGTCGAGCTCCTCGGATGCGAGCTCGGATGGGGAGGGGATGCTGAGGAGGATGGATACGATGCTGTCGAGGGGGGGTACGGGTGTTTCTCGGAGGAGGCGGAGTGTCCGGGCTTCTAACGGCAATGATCCATGACCTACTACGTAGTAGGAAGCCATTTCTGCTGGGGTGGGGCTAGAGGCATTAATGAGACATGAGTGACCACGGATTGTTAAGTTTGTCGATGCCTGCCCAGGCTGAGCTTGGATTCGGACGGGAACTGTTATCGCGCCAAACACGCCCATATAGATGACTCAGATGGGCAAGCCTAATTCGTTGCAATGGGCCGTCAATACGGGAAAACGAGATCAAATGATGGCAATCTTTCCAACATGGGTTCAAGGTACAGCCTCTTCCTGGACGCCACTCGTCCAGCCCATGCTCAACGCGGTCCCCAGAGGCTCGGCATACCCTCCCGCTATCGAGGGAGTAGTTTAAATAACATCGATGGCATACCGAAGCCCTCAAATTTACCTTGGAAAGCACCGGGACGTGCTGACGGATATTGGCCATGCGTTCCGATTAGTAGGTGGGCTGGAATGGCCGGGAGTAAGAAGCACAGGCTAACAAAAGATGCTCTTATTGAAAGCCCGCCCAGCTGCACCAAACCCAAGCGAAATTTCGGTCCTGGTACATGTATTCAGGCGCCTGACATGGGCAATACCGCAGAGGATAGAGCCAAGCTAGTCCCTGACGCCTTAGCGATCGACTTCGGCCTGCACTCCGTCCCGCTCTATGCCGAGGACGAAGCGTCCTGAAAGCTCTTGCCGGTGCCGCCGCCCGACTGGACGTATGAGTGAGCCGCCAAGATGATTCAGGAAGGGGTGTCTATAGAGGACGTCACGGTCCTCTCCAAGTGTTGAACCCAGAGTTGGACAAGAGGCTTGATCCCTTCACCATCGTGAAATTTGTATGGAAAACGGGACTGAGGGGAAGTAGTAGGAAGCAGTGATCAGAACAGAAGAAGAAGAAGAAGAAGAAGAAGAAGAAGAGGAAAACACAGAGCAACGAGGGTTAGGACATTGCTGCTCAGGTGCCAGAGCTTACTTGATTTCTTCCAAGCCCCGATCACAACCATTGACTTGCACTTCTCTCGGCCCACAGACCTCGCCCGTTTATTCCGTTCCCCAATGCATGAAAGGCTTGGCACACTCCGCCTAGCCCTCTCACAGGCTGGACTTGTTTCCGCGCTTGATCGACAGGTAAATTCAATGGGCTAGGCTGCTTTTCGGGCTCGAGTTCGTTGGGCTGGAACCCTAGCGAGAAGTTTGAGATTTAGCTGAACGGGATGTTTACGCGAATAAACTAGATTTGCAATGCCATCACTAGGAGTACAAGGAGCATCGGTGCTTGATCGGGCCTAGGTCGTGAGTGCCTCGATCTATTCTGCGAATATAATTGCAACATAGCTGTTAGGTCTACACAATCGTTTCACTGGGCTAAAGGGCGGGGTACGCGCATTTTATTCCGAGATATATTTGCCATTGTGAATGCGAGGCTGCGCTATGTTTCGTATCTGATCTGCAAATGCAATCCAGGCGATCTACGAGACACACAACCCGATCACATTTGACACTATCTCCAGTATAGTTCAGGGCGGTGATGAATAGTCACGGCCAAGGGGTTTCATCGTTCCCTCATTCAAGATCGAGATCAGAAAGATCTATGTACAGTAGGTAGGCAGGTAAGTAGACAACATGCCATAGCTAGCTTTTCCTTGTCCCAGATATTGGCTTTCACAAGAATAAGGCAAAATCCGCTTCGTCTGTAAACAGAGACGTCGAGGACGTCTTCGTGAGCCATTATCCAAGCCGATGCCTGAATGCTAGCAGAGATCGGCCATCGTAAGAACATAGCGACATCAGGAAAGAAGTAGAGTCCCAGCCCCGATATGAACATGCTGATTCAAATCGTTGCCACACCAGCTGAATAACACCTCACATGGAAAACAGAGACAAAATAAGAATTAAATAGAAAAAAGAAAACGCCTGCTATGATAAATGCTGCCGCCGACTCCTGCCCACATGTTGCAGCTCTCCCCAACTCATAGATCGTGGGAGAAAAGAGAACGAGAAGATCGCAGATAAGTAGGTCGTTTAAGACCAAAAATCCCTTAAAAAACCCCTGATATGTCATTGAAGCAAAGTTCTCATAAGAAAGCCACAGCAAAGAAAGCAACCAAGCCCGTAGCGACAAGGGCCCTCTCCACCCTCGGTCGCCCCGACAGACCCGAGGCGCCCACGACGGTTGTGACCCCCGGGTCAACCAGGGTGCCCGGCGCGCTCCCGGCGCCGACGGTGGCGCCGCCGGCGGTGTTGGTGGGCGCGACGACGCTGGCGCCGGCCTGCCTGGCGCAGAGTCCGGTGAGGCCGGCGAGGGAGGAGACGGACTCGAGGGCGGCCGGGGTGGCGCCGCAGTTGGCGTACTGGGTCATCCAGATGGAGTTGCTGTCCTGGTCGAAGACGACGTAGGCGGACCGGAGGAAGGTGTCGCCCAGGAGGACGAAGTTGCTCCGCCCCGTCAGGCCCAGCACGCACGTGTCCCCGGCCTGGCGGATCAGCTCGCGGTAGGGGACCCGGATGGTGACGCCCCTGAAGGCGAAGTCGAGCGTGCCGTTGACCGCGACGAGGCCGCAGCTGACGGGCCAGTAGCCGGCCGGGTCCTCCGTGTTGCTGCCGAAGTCGGCCGCGATGGAGCGCACCAGCTCCGGCGGGAGCAGGGTCAGGGTCGAGCCCGTGTCGAGGAAGACCTGCATCTTGGAGTTGTTGTACGTCTTGGTCTTGAGGCTGGGCGGGTTGAGGGTCACGCTCTCCATGCCGACCCAGTAGCGCGCCACCCCGTCCGGGCTCTGCGACGCGGGAGTGATGGGCAGCTTGGCCAGCGGGCCCGAGAACTTGGACGTGTCCACGCCCCCGAAGACCACGATCCCCTGCTTCTCGTCCTTGCCGCCCAGCGCCACCGAGAAGGCCTTGGTCTTGGTGATGTTCTGCAGGAACAGCTCGTCGATGAAGTTGCGGTACGGGATCGTCGCCCCTTGCCCGTGCCCGATGCCCAGGATCCCCGTGGCCTGCGTGTCCGAGCTGGTGGCCACCCCGAACTGCACGTCTATCATGCGCATGTTGGTCCCCGGGATCCCTACCGTGTCCTTCACGTAGCTGATGTTGGCCCCGCCGATCCCGTACCTCAGCGTCGTGTTGGTGCCCAGTATCCTCACCGACGACGAGGTCGAGGTGTTGAAGAAGCCCGCCTGGCGGCAGAAGTCGGCGTCGTAGGTGGACGAGCATGTCGGGTTGACCCAGGTCTCGAACGAGCCCGTGTCGATGTGCAGTAGCGCCTCCTGGGGCGGCGTCCCAAAGCTGAGCTTCGTATAGTAGGCCACGTCGAAGCGCTGTACCCCCGGCACCAGGACCGCCCTCTTCTTGCCCAACTCCTTGTCGTTGTCCGAGTGGTAGATGGGCATGTGCACACACCCTATATCGTGGATCTCGGTGCCGGTTGATGCTGGTGGTATGAACAGGGCCGAGGCCATGCTCGCAGTGGCTGACACTGCCAGCAGCAGCCGCTGTAGCCGGCCTGTTGTTTTTCTTCTGGCCATTTTTAATGGCACTTGTGGTGGGTGGGGGCTACCTCGACGTCTGCCTCATGGGTGTGAAAGTGGCTGGCTCAGAGGCACAGATGATTATTACTAGTAGGGAACAGTTGCTTGCGATATGAGAAGGAAGGGACGGGGGCTGGCCCCGATAAAGAAGTAAAAAGAATGGCGCCCTTAGAAACCACAGGGCAAAGAAAAGAACGACTCGGGACAGAACTATGCCCAATCGCCAGAGAGAGGAACCCGTCAAATTGAGTGCCTCTGCCTCTGGCTCAATGTGGTTCAGCTGGTCTTCCCGACTGATTGGCCAGCCATTAACAAAAAGAGAGGATGAAAAGAAGGCGAAAAGGGAGCCAAAAAAACAAAACAAAAAAGGCCACAACTGGGACCGAAGCAATGATGAAGGAAAAGAAAGAGGCCAGACGAACTTGACAACAGTGTGAAGGCGAAACAAATTCGGATGAAAGGTGAAAGGTGCAGCACACCACCAAGAGAGTCCCCAGCCAGAAAGTCAACAAGTGGCCCTGGCTTGCCTTGGACCCTGGCTCAGTTTCTTTTGCCCAAGCGGACCAGGGGTAAGGGTCGCCTGAGCCGCCAACCCGCTAAGCTGTCTCAGCTGAACAAGGCTATTTTCCACATTAACAACAAGCTGGACCTGTTGTGTGTCCCGCCTGGTGACTGAGAGCTGCGATTCTCATCGAGAGGAGTTGACGCTGCTAGAAAGACCTTATTCATACATTACAGACGAAAATTTCTTCGCAGCCAAAGGATCAACGCCGAGCCATCTTGCTGTGAATGGCCACAACTAATAGCAGCACCGCCACGATGGGCAGGAGGTGAGCTCTCAATTCCACTGCTCAGTCCATCGTCAACGATCGGTCGTTTTTTGTCTGCAAGAATCCGTCGATTCCAGGGTCACGACATGAGGACCTCGCCATGATCTCCATGAACCATTGGAGCTGGAGGTTTGGTCTCTACCAAAATGCTCAGAGGGAATGGAACAAACGCGACTGGTGACGCTCTGCTCTCCTTCGGCAGGATGGTCACGAAAGAAGCCGTTGAGCGATCCGAAACCGACACGAGCAAAGTGGGAGGCCGATCAAACAGACCTGACAGGGGTTGGTTCCTTGAACGGGGTGTTTTGTGGAGGTCTCACGTGGGCCCAGCAAGACGCCGTTGACACTATTCTGCCAGCCAGAGTGTCTCACCTCACACCATGAGAGTCAACCCGCCAAAACAATGGCACTTCACCGCCTTTCCCCACCCACACCTGGTCCCCTGAAATCGCTCGTCGCACGGCAAAAATCATGGGGATGATCCCGGATGAGCTTCGTTCCATACCCCTGAATAGATCTCATCTAGATCAAGGTCAGTGTCTCTTGAACTAACAATGCGAGGCCTGCTGTTGGCTGACGAGCGCTGACGAGCTCGAGTGCTCGACCGGCTCGACAGGCTTGTTCCTTGAGCCAGGAGAACACATGGAACGGACAAGGCAACGACAACAGCTCGATATTTTGTTCCTATTCAGGCATAGCATTACGAGAGTGGCATTTCGTAGCTGGAACGGAGTACACTGCAGATTGTGATCCAAGCTTGTTCCCCTCGAATAGCCGAGTCACACGAACACAGCAAGCTCTCAACTCTGCGGAGTAGTGTTGAAACGAAACTTTAGTTCCCCTCTTCTTTCCTCCGCCTCCGCCATGCGTTTTGTGCCTCCCCAGATTCCACGCCGCACTGACGCCCCAAGATCCTAAAAATCTTAAACAGAACCATCAACCTTAATGATGATCTTCCCCTTGGCATGCCCGCCCTGCAGCCTCTCGAACGCCTTCTCGAATTCGCCAAAGTCCCACACGCTGTCCACGATGGGCCTCACCTTCCCGCCGTCGATCAGCTCCCCAATCTCCTCCAGCTGGGCGCCCAACGACTCGACGATGAAGAAGGCGCTCTTCCCGACCTTCTTCGCCGCCAACCCTTCCGGCCTGACCATATCGGGCGGGCACACGATGCTCACGATGGCCGCCCCGTCCCCCTCCTTGACCGCCGTCCACGACCCGACGAGGCTGCCCCCGCCGATGCAGTCCACGACGAGGTCGACCTGCCTCTCGGCCGGCCTCTCGGCCGCCCACTCCGCGATCGACGTCCGGCTATAGTCGACCACCTCGGTGGCGCCCAGCGCCCGCACCGCCTCCTCCTTGCCCCTCCCCGCGACGGCGACGACGGCGCCCGCCCCCGCGGCCGCAGCGAGCTGCACGGCCCAGCTGCCCACGCCGCCGGACGCGCCCGTGACGAGCACCCTCTTGGCGGCGTTGGCGGCCCTGGCCTCGTCGGTTTTGCCGCTTCCGCCCTCGTCCAGCAGGCCCGCGGCGTCCAGCGTCCCCTGCACAAAGAGCGCCTGGTAGGCGGTGAGGGCGCTCAGCGGCGCGGCCGCAGCCTGCACCCAGCCCAGGGACGCCGGCCTGCGGGCGAGCTCCGCCTCCCTGGCGAGGGCGAACTCGGCGCCCGCGCCTGGCATGTCGGCCCCGATGCGGGCGTACACCTCGTCGCCCTCGCGGAAGCGCGACCCCTCCGGCGCGGCGGCCACCACACCGGCCAGGTCCGGGCAGGGGATGGGCGTCTTGCCCGCGGGGATGACGTCGGGGAAGTTCTTGGCCCAGAGGAGCTCGCCCGCGCAGGGCGAGGCCGCCTTGACACGGACGAGGACCTCGTCCGGGTGCGTGGGCCTCGGGACGGGGACGGTGCGCTGGACGAGGGTGGTGGATGCGATGTCCGGCTGGTAGATTGCTTTCATCTCCGTGGGGAGGTTGGCGGGGATGGTTGCGGGCCTGTGTGTGGTCGACATTTTACCTTCTCGTTTCTTTCTTTCCTTTATTTGTAGGCGACGGCAGCAAACACTGATAGGTAAGGGACTTTCCAGGTTGTGCTGGTACCTTTTAAGTAGGTAGGTGGCAGGTGAGTGATGCTCTGAGTATGCTGATACTGTACAGTGACATGTGATGTTTGGAATGTTGATGATTGTGATGCCGATCGAAATGCCTCCTTCAACCAGGGACATGCCCCTTCTCTTTATACTTAGTACTTTGTCCCAAGAACTCTACAATCGAGATCCCATGATGATTTCCAAGTCCTGACATCAATCTCATCAATCGCAACCCCTTCCGCGACGCCTTCGTCCCTCCCGTCTTACCCGCCATTCCACTACTTCTACCCCGCCAGAACCGCCAAGACCGACTAGAAGCGCTAAGAAAAGTCGGCCTTCCGACGGTATGACCGTCGATGGTGGCTCTGAAGATACGCCGTGCTACTGGACCTGCAACACAATGAATAAGCTGGCTCCTGCCAGTTGATGCCGCTGGAAGCAGGATTTCCACTTTGGGATAATGTCCAGAGCTGCTTGGTAAGGTCTGCCTAGTGCTTCTCCGCGGGGTAACGGTTGTGAGGCTGCAACACAATGTGTACCCGCCACCCATCCGTATACATATGTAGAGTCATCGGGATTTGACGGCCTTGGGATTTAGCCCTCGTGGTTTCGTCCTCCAGCCCGGTCCGACGGCTCGGTATTCGCGTCAATTCGCGTGAAACTTTCCTCAATCCTCATCATGGACAGCCCCACCATCCACCCCTCTTCCCCTAGCCAGAACCGCGTCTGGATCAGGGGTTAGTTATACAGAATCACGATCGTCCGGAATAATATGAGGCAGCTAATTCAGCATTCCCCGATGGGATCTTGAATTTTCTTATCCTCATTTCCACCCATTGATTATCTCGGTGGCCCCATGGCTCGGCGACTTGGGATGACAGAGCCAGAGACATATTAAAACTTGATTCGAGCCTCACGATGGCAATGTCGATGCGAACAGCTCGCACTAGCTCGCACTCGATACGACTTTAACTATCAATGGTCATAGTGGCATAGACAATAGGGGATATAAAAAGGGGGAAGTTGGTGGTAGAAGCGGAGAGAGATGTTGTACTCGTAGATCATGGAAGCAAGAAAGAGACGTCCTTGGCTGGCTTGAGTGCTCTCCAGACAATAGACAATACATCACTCTCGTTGCAATAGCATTCAGGCTCCAATTTATCGCCCTAGCAAGCTTCGGCGCCGTCTCAGCAAGGGTGGCAGCGACAGCATATGTTAGTATCCGCCAAGTCTCGCGCACGCCTGGGCCGACGACTCCAGTCAACTGCGCCGACGTGGCTTTCCAAGTGGGCATCACGGCCGAAAATGTGGTCTTCGCCAACCCGCCGCCGCTCTTCGGCGAGGCCGAGGTCCTGGAGTTCGTCCGCAACACCATGATGAGCCCCACCGGGCCAGAGCTCAATGGGACCAGGACCATCTCGGACACCTTCACCATCAATGGCGTGTACTGCTCTCCCGGCCCGGAGACGCAGGACCGCAACGCCATCCAGTTCCTAGTGCCGCACATGCCGTACGACAGGTCGGTCTAGGCCGGCTTTGGCTACGACGACAAGTACAGCTGGCACCTAGCCTCCACGCGCCACGGCCACCACACCCTGGCCATCGACATGCTCGGCCACGGCAGCAACGCCCAGCCCCAACCAGTCGACGTCCTCCAGGCCCCCGTCCACACCGAGGTGCTACACGCCGTGGTCCAGGCGATCTGCAGCGGCAACGGCGGCGGGATGCCGCGCGCTTTTTCAGCCGCGTCGCCGTCGTGAGCAACGCCTACAGCTCAAGCCTAGCCACAGCGCTGCTGTGGCTCTACCCGTCGGACGCGGACGCGCTAGTGGCGACGGGCTTCGCGGACGTCTTCCGCGGCGGGGCTGTCTTCATGGACGGCATCGGCAGCGCGGCGCGGCCGTTCCCGTCCCGCTTCGGCGGCCTGCCGGACGCCTTCCTGGCGCACGGGACCGCGGGGGCGCGCCGGGCCGCATACTACGCCGGCCACCGGGAGCACTTCGTCTCGGACGACCTCGACTTCGCCCGCCACCAGGACGTAGCCGCGGTCGGGGAGATGGTCTACCAGGCGCCCCTGTTCGCTCCCGCATCCGGCTACGGGGGGCCCGTGATGCTGGCCGTGGGCGACATGGACGTTTCCTTCTGCCCGCCGGGCACGGACTGCCAGGCCGCGCTGCGCGACGCCGGCGCCGCGCTGTACCCAGATTCGTCAGGCGTCGGGTCCGGGTCGTCCCTGACGCAGAGGCCAACTTTGGCTGCACCTCTCCAGGGCTGAGGCCGTGGCCGGCATCCACGAGTGGCTCAACGGGGTCTTCCCTGTGGGTGTTTAGCTTGGTTCGGGCCTTCGGGAGGGGAGGGGGATTAGTTCGGATAGAGAGAGGCCTTATGAGGCTAATGGTTTCTAGTTAATTAGGTGTGGCTCTTATCATGGCGCCCAGCAGGTGCTTGTGGCATGAAAGGATAATGACTAGCGGAGATACACCGTATATGTAACGATCGCAGCAGCCAGTGAGTGCATAGGTACCTAATTACATTCACACAACATGAGCCAGCACTCTCACCCAGCCTTCGGTTGCGACTGTGAATCAATCAGCCAATTTGAGTGCTATCAAGCAAATAAAAATGACATCATTATGTGTGCTGTGTTTGTTTTCTATGTCGTCGGCTGTGTATACCTACTGAGTGTGGCTTTTTTTGGGGTTGGGGTTGGGGTTGTTGTTTTCAAAGTGGTTGGGCCTCCGAGAGCGCGAGAGGGTCAGAGGACCTGCAGATGGGCACATGCAGTTAAGTTGTGCACCTAACACAGTGCTGGCCCCAACTGGCTAGCTAACTCGAAACTCCGCCACTGGTTTCTTTCTCTCCTTTGAACCCACTTGCAGCCATAGGGTGTGCGCGTGCCTGCTTGTTAGCGTGGCCACACCTATAACAGGCCGGGGACTCGTAACTAGGAGCGAAAAGTGACTTACTATTAGCTGTTGGGAGATGAAGCACTCACTGCCCTCTCTCTCTTGGGAATATCATAAAAGAGCTCAGCTTGCGTGGGACCAACGCCAGATTAGTTGGTTGCCTAACTCTTTGCATTCCGTGAGCATTGCTTTTATCGTTGTCAGTCAGAGGATGTCGATCGCTCAAATATAGAAGCTCACATTGAGACGGTAAAATTTAGCAGATACTCAACCTTCCACAACATACAATCAAGACTCAGCAAAGACATACAAGCCATTTGTAAAGAAACATATCTGCTAGAAGTTCTCCTGATCGCATCACTCCCACCGGAAACGATTATACCATGGCCACCGACACGGCCGACCCCACTGCGGTCTCTCATGATGGGCAAGACCATTCCGTTGACTTCCCTTTCGCGGTTACATCCACAGAAACGGCGGAGACCTTCGGGGTTAACATGAAAACCTACCTAGACCGCCTAGAGGTGAAGGAGGATGCCCCGGCATTCAAATACATCGCAACAGGGGCCCTCGTCTTCAACAAGTCCACAAACCCGCCCACGGTCCTCATTCTCAAGCGCGCCTCGACGGACACGGAGCCGAACCGATGGGAACTCCCCGCCGGCGGGGTCAAACTCAAAGACTGCACGATCCTGGATGCGCTGGCGCGCGAGCTGCAGGAGGAGTCCGAGTTGAAGGCGCGCCGTGTGGTCGGTGGGCCTGTGTCTGGTTCCAAACCGGACCCTGAAGCGCCGCACCACCCACCTGGGGACGAGTTCAAAACCGGAAGCGGAAGGCACGTGTGCAAGTACACCTTCATCGTCGAGGTCGAGGTGGAAGACGAGGGGCGGCAGCCGGTCGTGAAATTGAAGGATGCTGAGCACCAGGCGTACCGCTAGGCCACAGAGGAGGAGTGTGAAGCCAGGGGCCCAGGGGAATATAGACTAGCGGACGATGGAGTCAGAGTGCCGAAATAGGGCCAATGCAAAACCTCGAAGGACGAATTCACCGCTTGCGGCGCAGAAGAAGACGATCATGAAAGGGTGGGAGGTCTTCAAGGCACAGGGCGATGAAGGATCCTAAGTGCCAGGCGCACCACTGGCGGTCTGAAAAGGTCGTAGCACTGGGGGCTTTCGGTTGATTAGCTCCGGTGCGTCGGTACATCGATGGGGACCATACGTATCAATATCCTATGGAGGGATTACCCCACAAGACGCCGAAGAGGGTTCAAATTAGATGCCGAACGGCGAAGGCGCGATACTCCGTCGTTGGTTAGCCCCAGGCCCACGATCCCGAACCAACAACACATTTGCACTTTATACCACTGCATCTTTTAGTACCAAACCCCCCATTCCCTCATTCCTGTTCCTCCCGTGTGCCTGTGCTACTACTATTTGCACCTCTATCCATCAGATCTGAGTCTGGGGAAGGTGCACATCATCCTCCCTGCCCCGCCGTCCAATTGGCCCACAATGCGGAAAACGGGGGTCTTTCCAACCCTAGCCTGCCAAGCTAGGGAACGGTGGGAAGATCCTCTCGCGGCTAAAATTGAAGCAGGAGCCTTTTTTCTTTACCAGGTCATCCAAGACCTACAACCTCGTGGCTTGTTTGGCAAAAGTTCGGCTCCTGTTCTCCTTGTCCCCCTTCTGCATGCGTGTTCCGTGCTGGCGTGGATAATGCTGTGGGCTTCCTTGTTTCCCCGGTCTAGATCGCGGTGATAGCCAAGGGCCAAGTGCCGTCTCGTTTTCTGTCCTTGGCCGGCCTGTTCGACCTTTGCTTTCAGTTTTCTTTTTGGGCCGCCAGGCATTTCTATCAACGCCACTCACTGGCTCTACTGCCCCCAGTCGAGAAGCAAACCTAAAAGCGATAAGGACGAGAGGTCGCAATCCTGGTCAGGTGCCCTCCGACAGGTAAAGCCGCTGGGCAACCGGCGGCCTGGAAGACGGCGCCGCAGCGGCCTGGGCAGCATAGGAGTGATCCTCAGCAGACAGAAACCCACACAAACCCAACATGTCGCCCCGTCATCGTGCCCCCAAGATCTACGAGCGGGTCGAGCTCACCGCTCGCGCCGTCTCTCTCTCGGTTGAGGTCGCCACCTTGTCGCTGTATATCTCTCTGACCCTGAGGTATTGGTACGACCATGCCACGAATCCGGTCGCGTACGCAGGGGTGAGCCCAAACCCCAAAACAGAACAACGTCAACCAACACCAGCTTCATTGACTGATTGCCCACTAACTCCACTGCGCAGGTCTGCCTCGCCATCTTGACCGACCTAGTGGAGGTGTCAACCCTCTTCGTGCTCGACAGGCCCAGCTGGCCACAGGCACGCCTCGCCTGGGTCATGTTAGGGGACGTCCTCTCCGCCATCCTCCTCTTCTCCAGCTGGGCTTGGGTTTCTCTGAGAGGCATGTTCTGGCAGGGCACCATCAGCTACCGTGGGGAGACGTACTTCGTCCAGTACGCCGGGGGCGACTACCCGGACCAGCTGGTCGTGCAGGCGTCTTGGATCTTGCCTATAGTCATCGGGTCTGTCTTGCCTTCCCCTCACCGCCTCCGTCTTAACCCCGGTTGCTGACTCCGTGGCCGCAGAGCGATGCACCTGGCTCTCATCGCTATTTATGCCGCCCCCTACATCAAGGCCAACGTTGAAAGGTCGCAACCGTGAAAGATCGGCCCAATCGACTGGCTTCCTGGCAGATCATGACGACGAGATCGTCACTAATCTTTAAGGGGGGGTAGGGATGGTGCTAGCATGCGGTAGCAAACACATGGTGAAGATGGGCTCGCACTTGCAGGCTGACAGACCATGGAGGTCGCACGTTGATGACATCAGAATCCCTATAAGGGTGCCGTCTTTCGCCTTATCTCTCCTACCCTTCCTCCGTTCAGCTTTTGTATGGAGATTGGCTGGCATGTTAGCGGGAACGCAGGCAGCAAACCTATTGCCTTAACGCCACATGTATGGCAACTGACAAAGATGCCAGACATCAGAGGGGAAGCTTCAAGGGGATACCATCAGCCTCCCGTCGGGGCCTCCTGGTTCGTGTTTTGTCTCAGATAGAAGGACCGAGCCAGAAGGCATTCGAGCCTCTGAGTCCTAATGAGTAGTCTCCCTCCCTACAGCATCCTCATAATACTGCGGCGCTTCCCTGCGATCAAACTTGGCATAGTCCCTCAAGATCCTCACCCTCCGATATCTCCTTCCGCTGCTGTTCGTTCGACCTTGCTGCAGGGTCGCTTCCTCGCAGAATCTCGCCCCATCGTCCTCGTCCAACCAGGAGCTCATGAGGATGATATCCCCAGGGTTCAGGACAGCCTCGAGCACGTCCCACGCCACGAGACCATCTCTGTCCTGATCATGAAGCCCCATCCCGACCGCCAGCTCCTCAGCGGACCGTCCCTTGACCCCTTCACCAGCGTCGCCGCCCCGCTGCTGCAGCAGCGGATCGTCGACGAGGACGACGCACCTGGCGTCGCCGACCTCGGTGACATCGGTCCTCTCCCCGCCCCCCTCCCCGAGGATCTGCCCGACCCTCAGGTGGTAGTCGTCAATGACACCGTCCCTCCCCCTCGCCTGCGCGTCGTGGTGCCTCGCGACGGTCCGCCACCTCACCAGCGCCTTCTCGTCCCTCCAGATCGACAGCGACAGGATCCAGCCCGGGCGGGTGAGCGAGCGGTACCGCACGTTCTCGACGAAGCCGTCGACGGCGGCCAGCTCCGGGCGCAGCGAGGCCGCGATGGACATGTAGGCCGACTGGTGGGCCGGAGAAGGGGCCGCTTCGAAGATGACTGCGAACATTCTTCCCGGAAGGTTTGGCTGATGGGACAGGATGGGCAATTCTGGTGTGGGTTTGGCAGATACCTAGACTGGTGTTCAGATCGGCGGGGTTACTCAGCTGTCCCACCTTGACGACCGACTTTCAACCCTGACTACGAGATCAGGGCGTTTACAGTCTTTTGTTAAACTGCAGGAAGGAATGTCTGGTATTTGTGCCGAATAGGAGTAGCGGCAGGCTAGCGGCAGCCTGTCGCATGACTACTTGCATTTTATACATGTTTGTTTGCTGAATGAATGCCGTTCTCCACTCGAAGGGCGCTGTCTTGTCATTCAGGCCGTCAAAACGTCCCAATGATAAAGTACCTCCTGCTAATCATCCAAACCTTCGGCCGTCCAAAGTCATGGGTACGGCCGTCTGAACCTTGGAGGCGCCCTAACAGTTCTACCTACCTGTCAATCTCGCGACGCGCTAACGGGATATCGTCACGTGAAGGGCCTCTGGCAAGCCCTCGATTTTGGCTTCTGGCTCTCACCATCGTGTCTACAGGATTTTGAGCACAATCAACATCACATTTTCTATACTTCCCCAGAGGTTACTGCGTGCATCTCTTGGTACACGACTTTACGTGAAGTTGCCACGGCAACTAGGGGCATTGCCTCCGTTGGCCTGCCCTCCAGGGACTCGGGGCAGTCTCAGATGTTATGGTCAGCCAAGAGGAATCCATCCCGACTGCGTTCTGCCAGTGTACTGACTGTATGAAGCGGTGATCGCTCTGAGAATGCTCCAGACCAATCACCAGGCAAGTCGCCGTGGCGTGTTTTTTTGTCGCCCTGGGTCTCAGGAGAGAGGGGAAAGCATCTGCCCTTCGTCCACGACCCCGCATGAACCTCCACAATTTATAGCTGAAGGTTATACAATCTCGCGCGTGCCGCTGATTAGAGATCGAGGAGTTTTAGCGTTCGGGCAGCGGTTTTACTATCCATCGCAGCATGTCTCTAACGACCCTTTTGCCGCACGAATATTCGGCTCTTTCACTTTGTGGACCACAAGCTGTCGTCGACCAGTCACACACAGCCAAGAGCCAAAGTGAGCATCGCCATGAGGTTCGCGCAAGCATTCCTGCTCTTGTGCAGTGACGCCGTACATGCGCTCGTTACCGCCGAGAAGTCCATCCCTCCACAGCCGACCAGGCGTGGTGCTGGTGCTGGGCAGGTGGCCAAGCTTGTGCTCTATCCTGGCCCGAGGATCCATCCGCGGGACCTGATTGATCTCAGACAGGAGCTTCAACCCTGTCCGGACGATGGCCCGTCCGTGGAAATCGCGCTCGCTCTAGATACCTGCCTGTCAGGCGAATACTACCTCCAGGATAACTTCAAGATGGCGCTTCCGCTGTGCGACGACGGGTCGATGCCAACAGTCCAGTTTTACCGGCGGAGGCGCTGCGCCGGTGAGGCGATAACGCCAAAACTGCCGAGCATCGCCGGCCACGGTGCTCTGAGCGCCTGCCTGTGGTCTCAAGCCCAGGTGCCCAACCCGTCTTACTACTGGTCTCTTATTCTCCGCTGCGGGCCTGGCGGGTCACCCGAAGCCCCGAGACAACAAGACGCCGTGCCGCCAACGATCGTTCGACAGATGACGGCGGGTACCAAAGGACATATGCGATTAAATAACAAAATTTTACCTTGCGGCGACAGTATGCACAACAGAGTTTCGGGGGCATACGCTGCTGACCGGTTGCCGGTCGTAGTTGACCCGTGCCGATGGCCATTGTCACAAGCTCCAGCGCCAGTGACCGCCGTCCAGGTCACGATACCCGCCGTTTGCCCTAACGGCACACGCGCCCGCCTCGCACGGATCAAAGGCCTGGGCACCAACGGCAGCATGCGTGTCTGCCATGGCGGGCGCAATATAACTCTGGACGGGGAGCTGATGGACGTGAACGACGACGACATTGGCCGCTGCATCTCCATGCGGGACCCGAACCCCGCCCAAGGCGGGGCGCCCAGCGCAGAGGGCGTCATGTTCTATTGCGACGGGGTAGACCAGTCTCCGGAGCCACCCGAGTTCGACCGGGAAGGCCACTACCTCGGGCTCCCGCCACGCGCCATCGTCTCGCATAGCTCGCGGCAGTGCGGGACGGGCGCCAACCTAGACCCTGGCAGCTGTCGGCCGCTTACCGCCATGGAGGTGGAGACGGACACGTGCGTCAACCTCCCGCCCGGCCAGGGCCTCAACGTCCACGACGAGACCAGGTGTGCGGACTGGTCCATTGCCCTCTTCGCCACGTGGCGCGGTCCTGGCTGCCGAGGTGCTCCCCGGCAGGTTTCCCCGACCCCACTAGCCTTCCTAGGCTACTGGCATAAGAATGCCAGCCGTCCCAAGCTGGGCGGGGGCAAGGCCGACGACGATGGCGACCCGACTAGCTACACCTTCTGGTGCAAGGGCTCCGACGGCGTCCTCGCCGCCGCGACCACGCACGGCCGGGCCGTGTACACCGTGGACGGGTGTCCGGTCCAGATCGACATTGACCGGGAGACCTTCAACGACCCGCCGTCGCTCATCCTCGCCGCGCCCGACACCTGCTTCAACACCGTCTCCAGGGGCGCGTGGAAGGTTGTGCGCAACCCCGCCTGCGGCGACGGCAGGGCGCCCAGGGTGGCCTCGTGGGCCGGCCCGTCCTGCAGCGGCGGCCCGCCCGTCAGCGTCGAGGAGGTGCCGGTGGGTAAGTGCATGCCGACGTGCGCGCCGGGTCGGCTGCTGTCCGGCCGCTGCAGCCACGCTTTCTGGTGCCACCCCGCCCCAGTCCGTCTGTGGAGTCTGAATGCTGTTCTCACCACTAAGGGGTGGTGGATCTTGTGTGCCGGCGCCGCGTCCGTGGGTTCGATTCTGTTGTGGTTTAGACGCCCCCTTAGACGTGGCTGGTACCTCTTCCTCAGACAATGGAGAAGGATGATCTAACATACCGAGAACTGCCTGCGGGGCGGCTTGGTAGGTGATGTAAGCACGGGTGGCTCGGTTTCATTCTTTACAGGCTTGCGCCACGTCTCTTTGGAAAACTACAACTAGTTCGACTCGGACTTAATGCTGCTGAAGGGACAACAGCTTCGTCCCCGCTCGCGGTTCACATCTTCATTCACAAACAAAAAAAATTATGACACCTCTTCTTTTCATGCCAGCTTAGGCGGCGGTAAGTGGAGTTCACGGGGGACAGTACCAGGTGGCTGGCGAGTTCAGGTGCGCCGTGCTTCTTCCTCTAATTTCCAGTGTACAGACAATCATTCCCTGTGGGATAGTGAGTGTGCATTAGCGCCTTAGCAGAAATTTCCCAACTTTGAAGAACGCTACGAATACTACACGATTCGAACACACCAAATTCGAGAAATATCTTGATATGTCATTCCGAGGTCACTTGGTATCCCTACTAAGAAAAGCCTTTTATATATATATATATATTGAGAGAAACCGTTTTCGTTGAATCATCCCCACTGAGAGGCAACCATGCATGCCTACGAATAATCAATGCTACAGGCGATGTTCTGTATATCCACGCCCTCTTGAGGGCGGTTTCCCATTCGAGTTGCAGCTGGTCCCTCCGTGCTCAAATAGTTCCACAGCCCTGACTCCGTAACTGTCAGGGCCTTTCGACGCAATATTTAAGGGCAGCGTGGGAGAGCAACACCCAGTAGTCACATTTTACTCATTGCCATTACCAAACGAAACTTCGTCCCATTAGATAAATCGCCTTGGTTCCAGGAACTTGAACCCGCCCCTGACAACAGCAAGATCACCATGCAAGCAGAGGACAATGTCGTCCTCGGCAGTCCGTAGCGGGGAGACCTCCTCCGTACGCGTGGTGAACTCGTTTGGGACGAAGAAGTGGCGTGCATATTGGGAGTGGTCGTCCGATCCTGCCAGTTCCCCAACCGGGTGATCGCGTCCAAGCTCGAGTGACGACACCCAGGAGTCCTTGTGCAGGAATGCCAGCTGATCCCCGGTGAGTCCGATGAGGTGGTCGCAATTGGCCGTGAACCTGGGTGCAAAGGGCCGCAACACAACCGGGCCTCCCTGGACATTGCTGACGCCAACCGAGGAGTCGTGGGGAAGGGGCAACGTGAATAGCAGCGTCTCCGAGAACGTCGTGTAGCCGGCTTGCTGCCGGGACTCCAGGATCAAAGTGTGCGTTGCGGGGTGTATGAGGACGGATTCGATCGCCGTCTCAGCGCAACCATCCGGGATGTCATACCGTAGGCATACATCGTCGACCGAGGTGGTAGCGGGAAACCTCGCGGCGGAGTACCGCCGAACAATGTGGTCCGCAACAAGGACGAACTCCTCCTGCCCCCCATCATTGCCTATACGGTCTTCAGCCACCGTGGCACACCATCTCCACAAATGACGGCTGTTTTGCTCGACGGCGAGAACGCCAACGCACCTGCGAGCGGCGGGGTTTCGAGTCGAGTAAACATAGTCTGTAACCGCTGTCGAAACAAGAAGGAAAGATCCTGAGGGGCTGAAGAGAAGCTGCCGCACCGAGGATGCAAGACGAAGATTGAAGACCAAAGACTCCGCCTGGAGTGTGATTGATTGTTCTAGATGGTGCGCCGCCATGCCCAGGTCCGAGACCTGTACGACGCAGTTGGCATCGGCAGAAGCCAGTAGATTGGTGTTGCTGGCGGAGACCGTTTTGACAAAGATGTCATGCGCATACAGCACTCCCATGGCTTGGCCGGTCTTGGAGCTGTAAGCCACGACATCACCGGTGGCCGTGCCCACGAACACGAGGGGCTGGCTGGGATGTGCACAGGCACACAGTATCTTGACACCCCGGACGCCCTCATATTGCCCCTGCACCAGGCCCATGGTAGAGGGATCCACATCACTCGTGCTCACATCGTCCTCAACATTCTTCCGCACCAGGGCCGATGGCGACCAGATCCTCATGTCAGAGTCCGTCACGTCGACGAGACTGGCACCATCCGACGTGAAATCGAGAATGCGGAAGGGAAGTGCCGGCGTCCGCACCTCATAGAGGGGGATGAGGGATTCGAAGTCCCATAGACGAAGCGTGCCGAGCACGTCAACCGTGGCAGCGGTCCGTCCGTCCGGCGAGCAGGCGATGGAGGCATAGGTCGTGTCTTGGTCTTGCTCGCGGCAGTGGATGAGTGCCCCGCACCAGGCGTCGAAAAGCGCCAGCTTCGAGCCAGAATACCCGACCAGAAGCATGCTAATCTCCGGGTTGGGATTGAACAGCATGTGGTTAACGACCCCGTTATCCTCGTCAACGGCACAGCCTAGGAACTCGTGATCCTGGAAGTCCCACAGGCAAGGCGGTCCGGTCCGATAACCGAGGGCCAGCACTTCGAGGTCCGGGGATAGGGACACGAACCCTGGGGCCCGCGACGCGGTGGAGGCGCCGCGGTATGGAGAGTGGTTGTCATAGTCGGGGTCCGGCGCCATACAGGGGAAAGATTGCTCGGCGAGGAGCTTGCCGGAACACAAGTCCCACCTTTGGGACCTGCCGTTTTCTGTGATGCCGACGAGATCTGTGGATGTTGAAGCCAGAGCTATGCAACGGCTACGGATCCGGGCCTTCCAGATCAATCTCCCATGGACGTCCCAGAGACTGATGAATCTGGTGCTGGAGGATGCTGTTACTTTGCTAGGCCCCAACGAGGTAAGATGTAGGAGATCGATGGGATGGGAGTGAGGGATCGACATCTCATGTTGAAAGCTCTGGCTGTGAAACAACCGGATACTCCCCGACTCCATCCCGATGGCAATCGAGCTGTCTCCGCAGATAACCGCGGAGGCGGCTTGGTCTTCAAATGCTATATTAGCGATACAGTCGTCCCATTCGCTGTTCCTGAAGCCGCACAAGGCGAGGCCATCAGCGCTCTTGCCGAAGCTCTGATATATCGCAGTCTTCGTGGGGCAGAGGGGAGGTATGAGGAAATATATCGAGGCCGGACAGGATTGGAGAGCCTTTCCGAAGCCGGTGGCGAGTCTGCCGAGGCAGGCTGCCCAGCTCCTCGCAGACTTTACTTCGGGTTGAAGGTCGAACGGGGATGTGTGCTTTGCTCTTCGGTCCAGATACGCGCCGACATTCTTCTCGGCTCGGATCAGGCTTGGCAGGTCACTAGCCTGAGCAACGAGGTCGATCCAGGTGAGAACATTGGTTTTCAGGAAACGATCGAGGGCGATGAGTACGCTATCAGATTCGGAAGAGGACCCAAAGACGTGCTCCGAGAAGTGCGCAACGACATACCCCGTCAAGGGTCCAGCCGCCTCCGCCTTCCGCTTCCTGCCGTCGTCTGTGACTACCAGGAGGCGTCGGTTCCGAGGAGGCGAGAAGGCGCGACCGGACAACAGTTGTAGGCATATGAGGGCAACGCGTTCCTGGGCCTCGGTTCGGGTGATCCGAAATTCCCCTGCAGACTCGGAGAGGAGGAACTCTCTAGCAGTTGCATGTATGATGTGGACCAAGTCGGTCTGCTTGTCGATCACGACCAGCTGACCGCAGAGACCATCCACAGCCGTCGAGATGTTAGGGAAGCTCTTCTTGATGTCCAACTCGAGCGCTTGGGCCAGCTCGCTGGTGCTGAGAGGCCGCGCTGAACTGACAACCCAGAGCAGGATAGCCCTTGAGATATGCTTTTCTCGGACATTCTCTGCCATCCTCCCAACTGTCCGCTTATAGTATGGAACCATATCCTCGGGGATGCCATTAAGAACATCCAGGATGCTCTCATAGGCACAGACGCCCTGGAGCTCGTCCAGTACCAGCTTTGCCCAGAGGAAACTGGCCTTTGACTTTGCTAGGATTTGTTTCGAGAGCTTCAGCTTATCTTCATGGGCCTCGATGGGCAGCTCATCCTGCCGGCTGGTGATGTAAGCCTCGATATCCTTCATGGTGTTTGCGATGGGAATTTCAACCGCAACGAGTCTTGCCCCAAGCGGCTTGAAGAGACGGCCAATCTCTGGCACCTTCCTGCTGGTGACAAAGACTCGCAGGGGGAAGGAGAGGCTTTCTCCCTTCAGCATGGTGAAAAGTTCACCATACTTCAGGCATTCGTCAAGAGCGTCGATTACCCAGTACTGTGGCATCAATACTTGCGCCCGGAAAATGGCACCCCTGAAAATTTTCGCCCACACTGTCCGGGCATCCTCGTGATCGAAAGTCGAGCCATCGTGGAAAGCCCTGAGCACCGCCTCCCGAATGGCTGTGTTTGACTTGGCCATTTGGTATGCGATAGACCGAAGGAATGCGCCTAACGTCTGTGCGGTCTTCTTCCCGAAGTGGAAGTAAAAGTAGGCGCACTGCAGACGACACTGATGCAGCCTAGACACCACGTGAGCGGCTAGCACCGTTTTGCCGGTCCCTGGATTCGCACTGACCCAGTAGAAAGCGGGGGAAAAGGCAACGGTCGCACTCGGATCACCTGGCTCGCCACACACGTTTCCTGCTGAGTCCCTCCAGTCGTTGAAGTCCTCTCGCTCGTCTATCCAGTTGCAGGACCCTTCAGCCCTATCGTAGTGGTCCTCTGGTTGGCCTTGGATGCCAAGAAAGGTCTGCAAGGCTCGGAGTTGCTCCTGTGTTTCTTTCTGCTTGAGATGAATGACTACATACGATAACATCAGTGACCGCACACTCGAAGAACCCGCCGAAAGAAGGATGGGCGCCAAGTGACGCTTACCGTCACGTAGCAGATCTCCCACTGCTACCGAGAGTGAATCCCGGAGCTTTATGTAGTTGGGGTCATTGTGGCTGTCGAACTTGCAGATGTCTCTGTGGTTGGCATTCATCAGAGTGCTCCTTTCACCTCGGTAGCCAAGTACTGCAGACGTCTTCTCCACAATGAGACCACCGCCGAAGGACATAGGCAGTGTCTCAAAGAAAGAGAACAGAGTGACATCTTCAATGTACTGAGGGAACTCCTCGTTGATGATCTGTGTCGCCTCCGATGCCGCGGTTAGATTCCTCAAATAATCCTTAGACAGCATAGAGATCTTCAATATGTTCTTCAGGATACCCGCGAAGTCGCTGCCTCGGTGTGGCGTTGCCAGGAAGAAGATAGTTCGGATACGCCGAGCCAACCACGAGCTAGAAGCATCCCGGTGGGCGAGTATGAAAGCCTGTGCGATTGCGTCAGAAACAGGTAGGTGTCAACTATAGCAAGGGGTGAGCAAACCTTCTTGATCACCAGGCCCCCCATGGAGTGCCCTACCAGAATTATAGGGCAGCCAACATGATCCCTGAGATGATGCGAGGTACGCATCTCCTCAAATAAAGCCCTGCCAAAGTCATGGACATTGAGAGCACTCTGCTTTGTCGTACCCCAGTCCGAGTCGTAGCCGAAGCTGTGTATGCTCGCCTTCTCGAAGCCCTTCTCCATTGGAAGCCAGCATTGGGGCCAGAAGTACCGCGGATCGTTCCCCTTGCGCCATGTCTTGACGCTGCCACCGCGCAACCCGTGTACGAATATCAAGTCGATCAGAGGCTCGGGACTTGAGTGTAACAGGCGGAGACCGAGATCGCCCCTTACGCCTTCCTGCGCGTTCTCTGACTGCTGCCGAGATAAAATCCAGTTGTTGCTCCACTTGCGCAACAAAAATGGTTCTGGCTGCGGCTCGGAGTGTGGCGGGCTTGCATTGAAGACGGGTGGACTGGTGTTCTCCGTATGTTGTGATAAGGAGCCGGACCGAGACTCGTGGTGGGACTCTCTATTATGCGGCACTAGAGAGGAGGATACGTCGGGGGAGATAGAACTCCGTGTTGATTGCGAAGGCGTCACTGACGCATCGGATGAGGTAGGTGTGCTGCTCTTGCGAGCCGACCCCGAGGAAAGCTTCGAGATCGCCACGAGCAGGGGTGTAAGTACTGATGAACCGCTACACGGACAGTTTGCTGGTAAAGGACTGGTTCTCGACTTACAGACATTGAAATATCACCATTTCAACCTAATGACGTCGAGTCGTTCCTATAGATAAAGCGGTAGCGCGTGTCGGCATCGAGAACGCTGAAATGGTTGATTGAGCAATCCGCCTGCCCAGCCGTGGGCAGTACAGGGCGGGGTGTCATCATGCTCTCAGGCAGGCTGGGGGGACAACGCGCCAAGATTGGCAGATCAGCAGGGTTGGGCCCCCTTCAATCCTCTTGGGCGCTTATCGTGCCATTGGCGCCAGATGATACCCCAAGCACGGTGAGGTATGTCTTCCGCGCTCGTGAGCACAGCCTTGGCCCGAAACTGCTGGCGGTGGCCCTGTCTTCCTTCAAGATCGATCAATCTCGGGGACCCAAGCCAGCATTCTCACGCTTCAGCAGGAACAAACGCAATGAACGAACAATTCGCGCTAGATCCATCGATTGTCAGAGGTAAGATCGGTATTGGGGGAGCTGGAGCGCGGAGCCGAGAGTGGGCTCCAGTGGAAACCTGGGGAGATCTTGCTAACCAGCCATGAATGCCCAGCGCTCCCCAAAGGCAGCAAAGTCGTCTTCGTCGAGAGACATGGGAAAACTAATTGGGCCAAGGGACTGAAGGTGGAAGTGGAGGTCGATGGGGAAGAGAAGGAGTACTTTCTCAAGGTAAGAGCACAGTTCTGCTCCATTATTGTCGCCTACAGCCTAGGTAACTTTGTTAACCAACTCTTGGGCCACCTGAAGATTACCGAGAGAGAAAGGGCCAACGAGATGGCCTTGGGCGAATTCGAGAGCCAAAAGGCCATGAGACAGTACATCCCTAACAACGTCGCGAAGCCGCTGCATTTCGGCCCGCTCGAAGAAGACAGCTCCAAGGCCTTCTACATGTGCGAGTTTCGAGATCTCCGAGTCAAGAAGCCGACAGCCTCGATTGTGGCCGCCGTCCTTTCCAAGCTCCACCGCGACTCAGTGTCACCCACGGGGAAGTTCGGGTTTCCCGTCACCACCTTCAAAGGGTATGCGCCAATGAACAATGAGTGGTGTGATCGATGGGAGGACTGGTTCGCCCGCCAATTCAGGATGGACATCCAGTTCGAGCAATCCACCCGGGGACCCGACACTGAGATGGACGAGCTCTTCGAGGAGTTTGCAGCCAAAGTCATCCCACGACTGCTTCGACCCCTCCAAACAAACGGAAGAGTCCTGAAGCCTAGTCTTTGCCATACAGATATCTGGCACGGCAATATACACTTTGACGCCGAGACGCCAAACCCGATCATCTTCGATGCCTGTTGTGTCTACGGCCATAACGAAAGTATGTTCCCTCCCCGAACACGCCATGCGGGTTGCACAAAGTATGCGTTCAGTGCTAACACCGAACATGCCCAGTGGAGCTTGGGATGTTCCGCGACTCGCGATATGGATGGACACCGGAGTACTTGCAAGAATATGTGACGGAAACTCGTCCCTCTCAGCCAGAGGAAGACTTCGATGATCGCACTGCGATCTACGCCATGCGGAACTACATGGTCTCCGCAGCGCTTTGGCAACACTGGGCTCACATGAGACAATTGTAAGTGGCCAAGCTTGTACCAATTGCGTAAAAGAAGGACACTACTAGCGTACTAACCTTGTGCGTTGTGCTATCTAGTGTCAAGGATGAGATGCGCCGCCTACTTGAGAAACACCCTAATGGATTTGAGGGCTTTGCGGAGAAGGACCGGAAGGGAGAGGATGAGCGGGGACCGAGGGGAGCAACGCAGCTGGAGGCCACGAGTGGGAGGCTATGTGACCGTCAGTTGGGCAATGGACAACGGAATGGGAAAACTTGTGCTTATCAGGACGGCGGATTCACACTGGCACAAGTAGTCTAGTCTCTCTCCATGAGTGTTTGAAGCCCTGGGTGGAGGTGGGCCTCGGGCTGTGTCACTATTCACTCATTATTTTCCATTCAAAATCAGCACACGATCTGTCTTGGGAAATAGAGTAGAGACGGTTTCTTCGAGATTCGAGACTGGGAGGCGTCACAAACCAACCTGCCCCGGGCTCATACCCCATGTTGCATACAATAGGCACACATTTTAGGTATGACGAAAGGTGTCCATCTAAGCAGAGAGCGCCATCTGTCAGCACAGACGGAGGCCTCAACTCCTACCCTGACATCCATCGAAGGTCCCAGAAGATTCAATTCCTTCCTCTTTTTGCCGCTTCTCCCTATCTTTCCTCCACTTCATTCCATGCCGACGGATCACGAAGACCAACGTGAGCCCGATCAAAGCGGACACGGTGCTGAGGAGAGTAAAGAAAGGGCCGATCCCGATACGTGCCATTAGGGGGTCCATAACTGCCACGGCTGCAGCGGACAACAAGCAGCGTGTCAAGTTCCCGGCAGCAGACGCCGTGCTAGGAGACTCCCTATGGATCTCAACCGAGAGTGTGTTCCAGGATTGGACATAACCAGTAAGGCCCTGGAAGAATTGAAAGACCAAGGGGACAGCAGGGTGCTTTGTATGGCCAGAAAAAGAGTGTCATAAATGTTAGGTCTTCTAGCGGTTGCCTTGGGTCTGTTGGTGAATCTGTTGGGGGGCTCACCACACGGAAGTGAATTGCCCATCCATAGGCAAGAGCAAAAGTGCACTGCAATATATGGAACAACCAAGCAAGGCGGGCCCTCGCCAGCTCGATTGGGAAGAGTGAGATATCGTCTCCCTGGATATGATCGACCTCCCACCCTATCTCCTTTGCGATCACCCTGTAGTTCCAGTCCATGACTTTAGCTGTTATAGATAAGGTGATTAGCTCATTGCCGGTTTTGACTTCATAGGATCATGTCGGCCTGGTACCCTGAAGTTGGCTCCCAAGGAAGACACCAGTCCCAAGAGCCAGGTAGCAGAGTCCGATATCTGACTCGCTGTAGCCGTATGCATCTTTGTAAAGAGCGGACAGGGATGCCTGGGAGACGTAGTACATTGTATAGAAGACAGCTGCTGCGAGTAAGACGCAGAAGGAATCTTTCTGGAAGATGAGCAAGGCTGGTTTCAGGGGGTTGGGGCTGAAATATCTCAACTTATGCCATATAGTCGGATATTCCTTCCTCGGTGGCTGGCTGTAGGTCTTTGCCCGAGGCACTAATAACGGAAGCAATGGTTTATTAAGTCCGACGGCCGCGACGGACCCATTGCCCACGATCTTGCGGTTCGTCTCCGGCAAAAAGAGAACCACAAGCAGGAGGAACGCCGCTCCTGCGATGGAAAGAAACCAGAAGATCCAACGCCAACCAGGCCCGTGGCACATCGACCCCCCGATAACAGGGGCGATAACCGGTCCCAGGTTCATCATCATCATGGTGGGCGCCATGATGCGGCCCCTCTCCGCCGGAGCAGCCACGTCCGCCACAACGGCATAGCCGATGCTAGTGCTCACACTACTGCCAAAGCTCTGCAACATGCGCAGGGAGAGAAGTGCCGGGTAGGTCTCCTGAACAGCAAGCCCGACGCTCGAGGCGACGAAGATGGTGAAAGTGATGAGATACACGGGACGGCGGCCAAGCTTCTCGGACAATTGGCTGAAGATGGTGGGTGCCACTCCCTGCACGACGACGTACGCAGTGATAGTAAGGTTCATCAGCTGGAGGGTTGTGCGGTAGTCTAGCTGCAAGATCGGGACGCAGGGCAGATAAATGTTCGCCGTCAGTGGAGAGAACATTGTCGCCGCGCCCACGAGTGTCGTTAGGAGGGTTCGCTGCATGGATGAAAGGAGCGTATATGCCTGATTCCCGTCGATTATGGAGGAGGATGCTATCTCCGCCTCTGTTTTTGATTCTCCGTTCGTTGCCGGTGTGGTGCAGCCCCCAGGACAGTCAGGGCTTGGATCAGGATCTGGTGCGGGGAGCGGCGGCGTGATGTGTGCCCCTGTTGAAGAGGCACAGTCATCAACACGCGGTCCCAGGCGGCTTTCACTTCCTTTTGATTCGGCCATGCCTTCACTTCTGAGGAGTGAGGACGTCTACCGTTAGATCTCGGACACGTGGTGGTTGCGCGGCTCGAATGGATACGCTGCCTAGGTTCCTGCGGACGTGTCGACAAATGTAACCCACAAGTGAACATAAAATATTATCCCTCAGATATGTATTAGTCTCCTGCTCTTGAGCTTGCGATGATGTTAAAAGGAACGAATACTGAGGGGTAGAGAAGCAGGCTGGGCGGTGGTTGGAATTTACGCAGTACGCATATGTGCCATGTATTGATCATACATGAAATGTAACTAGGTACTGACAACACCCCGCTGTGGGGGTTCCAATTCCCCCACATTCGATGGCCCATCCCCTCCAAACAGCACAGTCCCGCGGTGTCAACATGGCCAACTCCAACATGAACCTGGGGCACGGCTCCCAGACTCTTTCCAAGACCCGGCTAATTGGGTATATACAGTGGCCAACTATGCCGGTACCTTCCACCACAATGAGAGAGGCAGGTTTGCAGCTCGAAAACGAGCGCGTTGGAGAAATCTCCGAGGTCGCTCTCAGGCTCATGAGAAACATGCGACGTGTTGCTCCGTTGCGGGTTAACGAATTTCGAAGCGCAGCGGAAATCTGTGAGAATTCACCCCATTGTACGATTTCCGGGGCTCGACGTGAACTCCAGCATGTATAATTCTGCCACAAAGGCATGCTTCTTTTTCAGTGCTTACTTCCTATGTAGCGCTGGCCATGGAGTACAGGCAGCTGGGTTGGGAACCCCCCGCATGGGACCAACGCTATGCCCCCGGAACCATGTAGGCCCCCTTGCCTCGGGACTACGAGACGGGGACCCCTTCCATGAGACTTGCCGTCTTCTCATTGATGAGTCGACCTCTGCTATTACAGGCACCTGGCTCCCCTGGACGAGCCACCCGTTCTGCGCCCGTCCTCCCAACATAAAAAGCGGTGACGACAAGGCCCGCAAGAAGCCGCCAAAATACTGCGTGTACACTCACTCCTCCTTCCGCGGCTCCGGCGGGATCAGCATCGTCACAACGCCTTCCATCGCGGCGGCAATATCATCACTGGTCGACGGCGTCGACCCAACCTGGCTGCCCTGCCAACCGCCATCTTTTGATGGCCACCCGCGTTTCCCGCCGCCCTTCTCCGTACAGGATGTCCCCGGGAAGGGCAGGGGCGTGATCGCTAACGCAAGCGTCCCGCGCGGTGAGGTGCTCATGAGGCAGCAGCCCGTCCTGGTGGAGATGATGAGGTGGCCGCCCTACGTCCAGCCCGGCCACAACCGGGTGCTGATGCAGCGGGCGTTCGGGCAGCTGCCCGCGGAGGAGCGCGGGAGGGTGTCGGCGCTGTCGCACCAGGCCAAGGATGAGGCCGATGCGGTGCGGGGGATTATGAATGCTAACTCGTTTGGCATCACCCTCAACGGGGTGGAGCACTCGGCGCTATATCCCGAAATCGCGGTACGTGAGAATTGAGAATCATTGGACGGTACTCTCACGCCGGGGCTACAATCTCGATTGGCTCGACGCTGACAGTACTGATGTGCTGATATGCTGAGGTGCAGAGGATCAATCACGCATGCAAACCAAAGTGAGTCAAAGCCTTATTCCAGGCTCTCGGTGAAGAATGCGAGGCTGACGCCACAACCACAGCGCTATTGTTCGTTTCACCCGCTCAACCTTGGAGATGGAAGTGGTCGCATACAAAGACATCGCGCCAGGCACGGAAGTGACTATCAGCTGCAAGTCAATCCCAAAGCAGGGCATCTCTCCCCCAGAGAGGCCAGTCTAGGCTAACCCCCCCGCACCCCACAGACACGCCCCTCAACCTCCTGTCCAAAGACCGCCACGACCTCCTCAAAGCCTGGGGCTTCGAATGCACCTGCTCCCTGTGCACGAACCCGGCGGCGCTTGCCGCCTCCGACAGGAACCGACAGCGCGTGCAGGCGCTCCTCGACGGGTTCGACGCGGTCGCCGCCTCCGCCGGCGCGGCGGACCCGTCCGCGAGGCTCGCGGCCCTGGAGGCCGAGGTCCTCGGGGTGATGGAGGAGGAGGGCATGGGCGCGCAGGCGGGCGACATCCACGCCATCGTCGCGCAGGTGTTCCTCGACGTGGGGGACCTGGAGAGGGCGAGGGGGTACGGCGAGCTGGCGCGCAGGGAGCTCGTTGAGTTCGCAGGCCCGGACAGCGAGAGGACCGAACAAGCGGAGGTGTTCTTGAGGCGGCTGGCCGTCGAACCGAGGGCTCAGCCGAGTGCCTGAGACTTGCTGCATTCGCCGAGCACCAGGAGCAGGGAACGGAGTGGTATCGGGAGAGATCGGAGTGCGTTTAGAGTATGTGGTATAGAGACAGCACCCTCGGCCGTCTTGCTTCGGGCTGGGAATATAGACCGGAATTTCAAGAGAGGAAAGGAACCAAAGAAGTGGGACTGCATGTCTGCTTCCTAGTTCTTTCCCGTCCTGGACTGACACGATTAATCACCCACCCTGCGCGTCCCCAGATTCCAAGTCTCTAACCAAAGCAAACCAAATGCGCGCCTGGAGCCCCATCCCAAACAGGAGCCGTCATGGCCAGTCGCTCGCCTCGGTTGCCCTCGCCCAAGTGCGGCAGCGACTGGAACAGCAGCGGCGGGCGAAGCGCGTGCGCGCACCCCAGTGGGTTCGTATCGGCTTGCTGAGGAGGGGAGTAGATGCTCCTCCACGGTTGGTGCCCGTGCTATGCCCTCATTTTCGTTGCGTTTCGCATTCTTGCCTCTCCACACGGACTGCGGGTGGGTGCCTGCCACTCCAGCGGGCGAGGCGCCTACCACCCCTGGCCCATGTGCATCTGCGGAGCGTTGTCGCTGCGAGGGCTGGTAGGCTTCTTGGGTGTCCGCAAACTGGCAGCCGCCGAGGGGTATTGCCCCGGAGGACTTGGGTGGTTGTGCAACCGCAGAGAATTATCTCCCCCGTCCCGGCCACAGCGTGCCGGTTCCTATAAATTGACAATGCAGGATATTGTGCCGCGCGGTTAGGGCTGTTGTGCCTCTGGACGCCGGCTCCTGGTTTGGATTTGGCTGTTTGTTGAGGTGGCTGTGGTGGCGCCGCTGCGGAGGCAATCTGCTGTGCCTCGGCGGTGGTATCTGGGTGTGGATGAGCTTCAGCAAGAACTAAAGCTTCTTGGAGGCAGTAGTTGAGGATACCTGATGCCTGAAGTCCCGGAGCGCGATTCCAGGGGCAATCGGCTCTTCTATCTATCACTGCGGATTGGCAGATGGACGTGGCTTGAATCCTCCCTCTCCCATGCGGTCATGGTACTCCATGCTATTGACAGGCGACTACCAGTTCCGGGAATGCTTCTGGATGGAATTGTCCGTGATTCCTGTGGACTACTCGCCGCTGTGACTGCGTGAAATGTGGGTGTTGGCGCGCGGTGGGTGTCTCAGTGGGCGAAGAAGGGATGAAGGGGTGTAGAACAGCTCCTCTCATGTTCCCCATCTCGCTTCGTCGTGTGCCTGTTAGCGCTCGCAGGCTCTGCTTGATTGAGGACCTATCATCTAGCTGATGCTGAGGACGAAAGGCACGAAGCGCGGGTTCGTCGCCGTTCGTTCGGCCTCTCTAGGCGCGCAGATGAGATCCCCGAAGGAAAAATCCAAAATCCTAGGCAGGTGTCATGACGACGCTGGCGCATCGCCGGGGATTTTCATGTGCACTCGGTTATGATCGTTTCATTTATCTATACACAAGAAGAAGAAAAAGACCACCTGGCTGTCAACTGCTTTTCACCGTCACAATATTTGCTGGCGACGTGGCTACTGTTTAGTGCGGCCATGAGTTTTCTGTTGGTGGTCGGGGGCGCTTGTAAAGCAGTTGAGGGTGGTAGGTGACTCGTAATATACCATGCAAAGAGAAGCACCGATTAGTAAATTTTGACTCTAGAACTTGCTGAACCAGCTCGCTTATAATTAGGACTTGTCATTCATACACACAATGTTAGACTAGGTGAGAAGATTTCCGTCGAGCCTGGTTCCAACGGCCAGGCAGCACGGGAGCTTTAAGCTGGGGACTTACGGGCGAGCGGAAGGCATGGCTCTGACTTGTAGGTCACACGGTAGGTATAATTCGAGCTCAGGATAACTTATAAAACAGACAGATAAATCCAGCGACGATATTATTCCTTCTCCTCTCGGAATACATATCAAGAAGGCAGTTGCTCTGGGATCAAAATGTACTCTAGTTATCACCAGAAATCCCATCTCGACGGTGGCTCCCCTCCCCCCCTCTTGCCACCACCCTCCTCGCCACCAACCCCCTCGCCACTACCAGCTACTCCCAAACCTCTAACAAAAGAGCGCTTACGGGTCGTCGCGATCAAGACAAAATAAGAAGAGGCACAAAAATGAGGGGACTCTACACCTTCCAGGTCACCCTCACCGTTGGAGAGAACGCCAACCCCGCCTCCACGTCTTCTATCCCCAGCATCCAGAAAACGATCGATCGAGACCCACGCAAGGCTTAACGAACTGAAGCGTCAGTATATCGAGAAGAAGAGGGCGGAAAAACTTGCGAAGATAAATACAGATGTTCCAGGAAGCCAACCCGTAGTGGAGAATATGGCAGGAAATCTCGATGCGGCTGCTCCCAATTACCAGGCGCAGCCGATCATTCCGAGCAAGCTCGATGGCCTAGCACCTACGGGAACTGCGGTACCCTTGGTCAATGATCCACCCCCCATAGTATTAGTATAAGACGGCTGATGACATCTGGTAGCTGCCAAACATGGCGGCCGATTACATCCGGCAGCAGCAAAACATGGCGACCATGACGCATATTCCTGAATGTTCTCCCGCGATAGTCGATGTCAACGAGGCGGAGCGGTATCCTGCTAAGAATTGTGATGGGCCGGAGGCATAGTTGTCGGTCCTGTTGGGAACGAGGGCTCGAAATCGGTCCCTTCTGTCGGTCGTGGATGTCGGGCAGACCTGCGACCTGTTACGGAAAAGGAATTGGCTGAGGAGGAATAACTATACTGCAAGAGCGGCGTCAACACCCTAAAAAGCCCTGCGCTCTCTGAAGAAGGGCTAGAACTGGGAGTCAACCGACCTAGTCTAAGTCAAGCGCCGCCTCGCTTTCTTCCCCGAGAACTTCCCCCCATACTACGAGGCCGGCGGTGCGAACGAGGTTAGCGCATACCTGGCTAACGCGAGCTACGTCATCTCGCTGAGCGGGCCACCTGTTGCCGACCTGAAGTGCGGCATCGTGGTTGTTCCGGTCGGGGAGGAGCACCTCCTACTGGGGAAGGGCAGCCAACCCGGTGGGATGCCGGACGAGCTGAGGGCTGCTGTGAAGGACACGATGTGGGATATGGATAAGAAGTGGGGGCGCGGGGGAAGGACCTGGATAAGAAAATGCACGCGGTCGACATGGAAATTGACGAGTTCCGGAGGCGGAGGTTCGACGACGGGGAGAGACGAGCCAACAAAAGGAGGTGCCCCCTCAATCGGTTCCTCCACTTCAGCTCCAATCTCGTGGAGGACCAGGACGAGCTCGACGATGAGGGTGTGATGAGGCATCTAGACAGACTCCTCGGGGGCACGCTGCCCAATCGTTTGCGTGAGCGTGCCAACGCGGCCTTGGTGTCACAGGGATTGCCCCCTGAGGAACCCCCCGGCGCGCAAAGGCCGGGGACCACAGGTGCCAAAAATGCGGCCCAGCCTCAGATCTCGGGTTTTGTGTATCCGCCGGTGCGCCAGAGCGATATCGTTCGGCAAAAGAGGGACCACCTGGCCGTCGCCTTGGCTGCTGGAGCCAATGGTGAGGCTGTCAGGTCTCCGAAAAGACTGAGGAGCAACCGCGACAACGAGACGTACCCTAAACCCTACTACGACAACGGGAAGAACCCCGTCCCCTACGGCCACAACGTGACGTACCCGGACGTCTAGGAGTCGAATCTTCTGCATCAGAAGGGCGTGCCCCCGAAGGCTTCCAAAGGCTAACACGCGCGGTGACAGAGCCCTCAGGTTGTGAGTACTGGGGAGAAGCCGAGACGCTGTCAGACCGCCAAGGAAGCTCGGTGGGCGTGTTGTAGTGGGAATAAGTCGTGAAGCAAGGACAGTATCAAGGACACGGTGGCCTATTCTCATGAAGGAAGCAGGTTGAAGAGGCGGTCAGACCTGTCCGTGATAATTATAAACAATCAGTTTCATGGTCGGAGCCGATATGTTTCTGTCTAATCCATGTTTAGGGGATCAGCAGCTTGTCTTGACTCTCGCTTTCTGGCTTGCAGCATATGGCAATTATTTCTTGGTATTTTTGGAGCTGTGCTTTGGTAGTAGATCCGATACAATTTGTGGCTACCCTACGAATCGTTCCGTCACATCATTCGCCTTCTCATCCTTTTCCATGTGTCTCCTCAAGCGGGCCAGTACTTGTGAACGAACTCCAGAGGCTCCTTCAGCCAAGGGGTCGCCATACTGTCGTTCTTGTCAAAGACATGGTCCCCGGTCTGGTAGCTGAGGAACAATGGCACGTCTGGCTGCAGCCTCTTGAGCTTCGCAGCCCAGGCCTCCGTTTGTTGCCACGGAACCTGTAATCCTGGATGTTAGTGCTGATCATACCAAGCCCGGCGATCATCCCTCGCGGAGACATCCGTAGATGTGCCATCAAGAATTCGTTAACTTACAGATGTGTCCTCCTTCGAGTGGTACAGAAGGATGGGCGGCAGCTTCCCCGCCGTCTCGATGCTCTTCATTGGATCGATGAAGCCATTGTCACCCGACACGTCGCAGAGCCGGCCAGCGAGCACCATGGCCTCGAAGAGGTGCATCCTGGACCCGAACTTTGCGCGCGAGCACACAGCGCCCGGCTCCAGCGCCGCGAGGTGTTCTTCAACCACGGAGTACGGGACCGGGTTCGCCGTCTCAAACGTCTGGCGCAGGAGCCTGACCGATTCCTCCTCCTCCTCTCCGTCGCCCGGGGACCGCCCAAGCTTGGTGAAGCTTTCAATGTCGAAGCCCGGGTATTGCAGGAAGAGGACCTTGATCGGCAGGCTGCCCGTCATGCCGAGGAGCGCCGTCTGGGCGGCGTGGTAGCCGCCGCCGCTCTCTCCCCCCACGAGCAGGTTGCCCGCGTCCAGCTCGATGCCAAGGGAGTCGTGTAGAACCTTGGCGGCCTCGCCCTGCTCGACCCAACGCCAGAAGGAGCGGGAGTCGTCCAGCGCGTCCGTCATCTGGTGTTCCGGGCGCAGGCGATAGTCGGGCGTCATGATCACAGCGCCGTGCTTTTGCGCCAGCTCGAGGAAGCTGTGGCGCCATTCTGCTTTAGTAACTCGGACATCGTTTCACCCCAAGACTGCGGTACCACAGCGGCGTCATAGGGCGCATGCAGCCGGCGGTCCCCTGTCGTTGTCAGGGTTGAGCCGGGGTGAGATGGTGCATACAATGGTCTCATGGAAGCCTCTGCCTCCCCCTCTGTCCAGGCGCCTCCGTGGAACCTAACAAGCAAGGGCCGCGGCCCTGAAGGTAGCCCCTTCGGTATGATGAAGAAGGCATAGATGGGGTGGGAGTTGACGTGTTTATAGGCAATGCGGTAAGCGTCAAACTGATCAAGGATCCTGATCGTGTTGGGATGCTGAGCCTCCGAGTCGATGGTGTAGGGTTCCATGGTGGGGTAGAGACGGGGAGAAGGGGGTCCTCCAGGTTGATCAGAAGTGACAAATAGGGTTGTAATCTTGCGATTTTCGAAGAGGGTGATGTACGATGCCTAGACGTGACCAATAAATTCTTCAAGCCTATTTGAAAGCTTGGGTGTCAAAGGCCGGTGAAAGTGGCCGAGTGTGCCTTTTACATAAGAATGAGGGCGAACCTGAATTGTTAATCACACAGGCGCAAAAGGGGGGAGGGGGAGGCGGGAAGTGGATTCGTAATGAAGGGAGGGCCCGGCGAGCCTAACTAGGCTACCGCGGCGCTATGCGGCCCGGATAACCGGCCCCAGAGTTACCCCTATCTGCCCAGTTATCGAGAGCTGATTCTCTTACTACTAGATACCAGTCTGATTCTTCGGGTCATTCGTCCTTCCGAGATCACCAGCTAATAAGCCTCGATTCAGCCCGCTTGCTAAGCCGACATGCGAATGATCCGATGTGTCGAGGATTATCGACCTCGGCTCTAAGCGGGGACGGATAACTGCCTTGGGGTATCAAGAATCTCTGCTCTGAAATGTGTGAAATTCGGTCCACTTAAAGAAACACGTACACCGTAGCTCAACACTTTGCGTTTTGATGCATCCCTCGATGTTTCCGCCGGGGGTTGTCGAATGCAGCATGGGTACATCCTGTAAACAACAGTGCGGGACTTAGCACACGCCAAAACGTAGTCATGGTTACTTTAGATAATCAGCGATGCTCTCTACTTAATTCGCGTGTCTCCGATCCCGAATCCAGGTTCGTTTATGAAAGAACCATATCTGAGGGTACGAGGGTGTCCTCATGTAGGCTCATAGAGTCACTAAATGCTGGTGGCATGGTTTCCACAGGCTCTTGAGGAGGCCTCTGAACAATAAATGATTGCGGCTGTCAGTGATTCAAAGTTGGAGGGAGATATGAGTCTCAAGGGCAGAACAGGCAGGCCCATCGGAAGGGCTGATAGTACCTTGTGGGTTCCTGGCTTCTGTGAAAGGAATTTGATTTGTTTGGTGGCTCTATTCTTCGTTTGCTCTCTGGTTGTAAACTTTGACATAACGCCTAATAATTACCCCTTTCCCAACAACTTAGACCATCCCCTCAGGACGTCCTCACATATTTTAGATAGGGTTTGCTCCAGCTCCTTCTCACACTCCCTCACAGCCCAGAATCCTCAGGGCTCAGGACTAGATCGATATCGCTCCTAGGCCTCACTACTAGCTTGCTTGGAGCATATCGAATAATGTGGGTTGCCTGCTCGAATGCATATGCGCATCCCAACAAAGTTTCTTCACTGAATCGCCGTCTAGCGAAGAGAAGGGCAAATCTAAAGCGCTAACGGTTAGTACTCATTATAAACAGACTGCGGCTGACTAGCTGACGGGGACATACGGAATGTTTTGTCCTCTCCTTACTAGGCCGTCCTGCCTAGTGGTCACGGCCCTATCTAGCGAGTAAAAGCCCAATGGCACAGAGATTCTAGGGAGGCGACCTAGGTCAAGGGGAAGGTTGGCCGAGGATGTAGCAAGGAGAACATTGCAGTTGGTTCGGTCCAAGAGCTGGACAAGATCTAGGCCAAGGTCAGCCATCTTGTCCTTGCAAACAAAAACTCTTCAGACTTTGAAGATCTGATAACGCCCCTAGCAGTCTCAAACTAGGAAGCACCTAGTCCGTCGTATTCTTCTTCTGATGTTCTCTTGGTGAATTCGACTAGATCATCGATGTTCTTGATCGCATGCGGGTTAACATCGAGATCCGCGAAGAACGCTTGATACGCTGTGAGATTGTGTCAGATCTGTCGCCTCCATGGGGTCTGAAACGTGAGATTCGAATATTTCACGAACACTCCCTCAGAAGGACATCTCTGAAAAGGTCCTCTCGCTGTTTGCCGTCTTGTCGCTAATTCTCGAAGTTGTCGTTGTCGACAATGACCGCGCTAAGACGACGTAGCGTGTCAACGGCACCATCGAATGCTATGCGAACCTCGGGATCCGAGTCCACAACCCCGAAGACGGATGTGGGTATCTAAAACACCTGTCGGCGGTCACCATTGTGTTCCAGAGGGTCCTATCTGAGTGTCAGACTGTCAGAATGTCAGACTCACCACTATCTTGTGCCTCGGCACGCATTCTCAGAACATGCGCCGACGCAGTCGGGAATCACGTCAAATGGGATCTCCCAGGTGGTCGGATCAAGCTCGTCTCTGCCAGCTATGATCTGAGGAATCTTGGCGCTGTCCTTGACCCATCTCGTCAGAGGCCCGACAGAGTCGTGCTCCGGATTCAACGGGATCGAACCTGCTCGTGACGTGAGCCCCACCGTTGGCTTTAGGCCGACAACCCCGTTGCCTCGGGCGGGATAGACGATACTCCCACACGTCTATCACAATCCTCATTCCTCAGTCAGCGATTCGAGGGCTCAAATGGGATAGCAGCGTGCCCGTAAACTCACTCCACCAGAACTAGGACCCCATGGAGATCGCTTTTTTTCTCATTATTAGCACAATGCCCAAGCATTTACGGGCGCCTAGTCCATCCGCCAGAGGGGCCACATTATTGATAGTAGGAAGGTATAATTACCCCATGAGATCCCCCTCTCTTCTCTGACCGTCACGCTCAGCAGCTAGAGCCTCAGCATCAGGATTGAGGCACCCGATCGCCTTGGCTTTGTCGTTGACCTCAGCGATTCTCGACTGATATGTCTGAGTAGCGAGATCAGTCTGGTTTTATATAAGACATGCTGGGCGTGTCCTTGCTCTCACTAGGGAGACGCTGGTGATCAACCCTCTCTTAAGCTTGTCTTGAATTCTAGCGATATCTAGTGCGTCCAGGCCTAAGGCTATGCCAGCCCCAGTGGTCTCGGGGCATGGTGAGCTGCCAAGTCGGTCTGTGGGTGGGAACGAGATCGGGAGAATTGTCTCGAGAAGAGATGGATGTGTAGAGGTGCGAATCACGTGTCTCTTCGCTCTAACAGCCCCAAGCTGAGAGTCGAGTGACCGCCACGACACTCTTAAAAACCGGGGTTGGGACGTGGTGCTTGAGAACGAGTAAGTGGCCGCGCTGTATTTGCAAACTCAGGGAATGACAAGAGACCGGGTACCCGTACAGAAGAGACGCTTCAGCAATTTTTTCTCGCTTTGTTTATCGGCAGCACAGTACCATGGTTGAACAATCGATAATGGTTTGTAAGTTGGAGTGATGCTCAGTCTCGACCAGGGAGGGAGCGATTCGTAATCGGCGACGTTTGACAGCCTGGAGTGAGTGAGCGCTGAGCATCGGTGAATTACAAGCCCGAGGCGCGAGGTTTAGACGGGACATGGAACAGGGATGTGTTACTTTACGCTGCGGCCAATCATGATGCCCATGCAGACCCGTAATCCGTTCGCCTGTATCCGATAAGCGACAAGCGAAAAATCTACGTGGGGTGTGGAGGCCTGAAGCTGTGACTCCTCCACCTAGCCAAACTCTGGGACGTGTCCGTCCTGTACGGAGTACGTTGGATCGACCTTCCCACTCGCGCAGTTTTGCCTATCTATCGAGCTTCCGCCCAGCCTCTTTAAGGTAAAAGGAGATGACGACTCTGGCAAATACGAAGAAGGAACGTCCAGGTGCCAGGGGCCGTCGTAAGGTCAAGACAGCCTGTCTAACATGCAAGTACGTGCTCTAATTACCCAGTGTTCTGCTTGGCCTACATGACTCCCGGGTCAGCGGCCATTTCCAAGGTCCCAACCTACGCGATCAAGCACGGAACATATTTTACTTGGCTCACACGGCGACCCTCTGCAGGATCAGACACAAGAAATGCGACGAGGCTAAGCCGGCTTGCTCACAGTGTGTGGATACAGGCCGCAGGTGCGACTTCTTGGACACCCAGACCGCCATCAGGCTTGCGCCTCTCCAGCCGCCACTTCTTCCCTGCCGCCCATCCGGCATGACCTCGGGCCTGGATGGCCACGAACTCTTGCACTTCGAGTACTTCCGCGATGTGTGCGCAAAGGAGTTTAATCTCTACTTTGCGCTGCCCACCTGGGAGACGGCCGTCATGCAGGCAGCCTGCACCGACAAATCCATCTACCACGCTGCCTTAGCAATGGCCGCCACGACCAGGTCCCGCTACTCACCCGCCGTACATGACATCCATCTGGCACTTCAATACTCTCTCCAGCAATATAATCTTGCTATACACGAGCTCGGTCGGCTCGATGATTCGCCACGGAGCAGGGAACTCGTGGCCCTTGCCAGCATCATCTTCATCGCTATCGAGTTCCTCCTGGGCCATTTCGGCCGAGTCCGACTGCATCTTCAGAGTGCGTACAAAATCCTCACCGAGATGGCCATCGTACCTGCGGCCAGGACGGACGGGGCTGTTCCATCCCCGCGGGCTGTGGACCTGGCCGTCGGTCAGTCGTCTGCCACCTCTCCAGCATCTCATCGAAGTCCAATGCACCTTGTCGATGCTTTGCTACGACTGGAGGAGCAATTGACCGCATTGGTTTTGTTCGAAAATTCTGGAGACACCAAGCGGCTGTGATGTGGAACAACAGGCAACAGGCGCGATAACTCGTCGGGTTGGTCGATTTGGGTCCGCTCTCGTGTGCATGCATGGCGCGATTCCCTTGTGCGATGTGATACGTTCAAGATTCAGGGGGCTGGGAGTTGAGTTGTGCGTGGTCCTGATGACGGAGGCAGCTGGGGGGGCCAGTGGGCCTAATTCAGCCCGTCCATTGGCTGCAGCGTAACTTGTCTGCACAAGGCGGTTGGCCTGTAGGCGGTACGCACCCCCAGAGGATGCTATCCATGCACCGTAACCTCAAGCTGCATCTCCTTTCTATCAGATCTCGTCTTATAAACGACAAAGAGATTACCCCTAACGATTTCTTCTTAGTATTCACCCATCTGCAGGAGGACAGGCCTTGGCGCTGGCTGAGATATAAGAACGACAAACTTCGCCCGCGACATCGGTGGGAGATTCCTCCCCACAACATCTTCACTCGCCTTCAAAGTTAAGGGCCACCATGGCATCGATCACCCCCTTCAAGATTGCCGTGCCTGACAGCAAGCTCGATCTCTTGAAAAAGAAGCTCGCCCTTACGGATTTTCCTGATGAATCCGTCGAGGTCGATGACCCTTGGACGCGCGGGGTGCCTATCTCCGAGGTGAAACGCATCGCCGACTACTGGCAGAGCGGTTTCGACTGGCGACGAGTGGAGGCTAAGCTTAATGAATATGCGCAATTCACGGCCAGCATCCAAGCAGACGGGTTTGGTGTGTACGACGTGCACTTTGTTCACCAGACAAGCACCGTTTCTGGTGCCATTCCTCTTCTCTTCCTCCACGGTTGGCCGGGGAGCTTCCTTGAGGTCACAAAGGTATTGCCTGACCTCGTGAGCGGAGGTACTGCTGGGCCTGCGTTTCATGTGGTAGCGCCCAGCTTAATCGATTTCGGCTTTTCCTCTCCCAGTAAAAAGGTAAAGTAATATCATGGGTATAATACTACCAGTAATACCATCATCCAAGGAAGAGTGGCTGACAGGGGTGGGAACTATAATTAGGGGTTCACTCTAGATCAGCACGCAGAGATCTACCACAAGCTGATGCAGGCTCTCGGCTACAGCGAATATGGTAAGCCACCTCTACCACCCTCGCCTTCTCCCGCCCTCGGCCCAAACACATAACAACCTGCTGACCACCCAAACAGTCATCCAGGGCGGCGACCTAGGCCACCTGATAGCCCGTATCATGGCCCAAACCTACGGCCCGAACCATGTCAAAGCACACCACATCAGCTGCGCTGCGCCAGCGCAGCCGACGGAAGAGGCCCACCCGGACCTCCACGCCAAGTGCAACTCCACACCCCTCACCCAGTCCGAGCTCGCGGGCCTCGCTGCAAGCCAGCGCTTCTCCCAGGACGGGGACGGCTACTACAAGCTCCAGTCCACCCGGCCCCTCACGCTGGGTTACTCCCTCACTGACAGCCCCGTGGGGCTCCTCGCCTGGATGTACGAGAAGATCCACGACTGGACCGACCCCTCACTCTACGCTGAGGCGTGGACGGACGACGACGTCCTCACCTGGGTGAGCATCCACTGGTTCTCCCGCGCCGGGCCGGGGGCGTCGTGCAACCCGTTCTACGAGAACGAGCACCGCACGCCGGAGGGCGCCTTCGCCGCGGCTCAGAGGTACGCAGACGTGCCGCTGGGCGTGGCCCGCTTCGCGCGTGACCTGGTGCTGCTGCCAAGGCTGTGGGTGCACACGATGGGCCCTGTCGTGTTCGAGAGCGAGCACGAGAAAGGGGGCCACTTCGCCTCGTGGGAGCGGCCCGATGCTCTCGTGAGCGATCTGCGGGCTATGTTCGGCAAGGGTGGTGGTGCGTATGGGTGCGTTCCCGGGAGGGACGGGTACCTGTCGTAGATTAGATGTTGAGGGTGACCCACCGGGTGCCTCCTCCTGCTAGCTGGTCTCCTATTTCTCACCCCTTGGTGACACCAGTCAAGTTCTTGCATTTCATTGAGAACAAGGAGATTTCCTATACTTTGCTTAGCTCTGCGGTGCATCCTAGAAACAATCCTTCCTTTCAAGTCTGACTCAAATTTCATTGCTTCTATGACGTGACTTGCCCATCAGTTGCCTCATCTGCTGCAGCCGTCTCCGTCGCCGTCACCCTCCGCCTGGCCCGTTCGAGGACACACTCCTCCGCGGCCGAACACACCCTGTCAAATGCATCATCAAGCTCGTCCATCCGCTCCAGCAGGCCCGAGAGGATCTGCACCATGACATGCATGTCTTCCAGGTCGATCCCGTTGTCCCCGGTCTCGACCATGAAGTTCCAAGCTGTGCTCATCTTCAAGGACAACCTGACCATGTCCTCAAAGCACACATCCATCTCCCGGGCCGCAACGTCCAAGGCTGGGACACGCAGCTCCCACAGGTCTATGAACTCCACTTCTTGGAACCACCGCTCCAGGCGGCGCAGGCAATGCGATATGCTCCGCAGGTCATCGTAAAGCAGGAAGGCCGGCCCGATCCAGGGGGTGAAGTACGCGGCCCTGAGAACGTTCACGGCCGTTTCCCTGTCTAAAGCGACTACATCGAAGGCATCCACAATGGCGTTTGGGTTTCCGGCCGCCTCTTCGATCCAGCCAGGGCTGGACGCCTGCACCAACAAGGGTTCGATGACTGAGGAGGAAGTCGATTCCGAGTCGGACCCACTTTCAAAGTCGATAGGGAAGAGGAGTCGGGCCTCGGGGGTGATAGTGGCGGGGTCGTTGGTAAGAGCATCTAGGAAGGCCTGGTCCGACTCGAGATCTGCAGGGGAATCATTTGCGAGTGAAATGGGCTGTGTAAATCCATCATTGGCCGCAGAACCGAGTGTGGGCCGCCTTGTATGACGGAATGTGGTGTTGGAGTCTGAATCCTGCTCTGCGTTCGACATGATTCCTCGACTTGTGGCCAACTTCTCCACATTTATTTGACAGGAACGTGGCTGATGGTCTGAGTGAGCATCCCTAGTAGTGCTCTTTCAAGCATATTAGTTTTATATTTCCTTAATTTGGGCCGCACTCCAACTTTCCTAGTTCTATCACCAGAGGCGACGAGGGGTGACTAGTCACCAGTATCTCCGTGACAGCCTTAATCACAGTGACTCTCTGGCTCGGTTGGTTCTGACCACCGCAGTGATGAATTATGTGCTGTTATGAGTGTCGCAGCATCATTGGTCACCTTTGTGTTACCCCAAGCACGGTGAAGGGTCAACAAAGCGGCATCATCGGGGCTTGGAATGCTTTTACGTCATCAGACTGCCCTGACGCCGGCAGACGTCTTCGTCACCCTGAAGGATTGGATCACTTCCGCCTAGATTCTTCACTATGGTATGATATGAATAGTTTCGAGTGTTTCTGAAGACTGTTATGGTCACATAGCACGGCAGTCACGAGCTCGGTCTCATTGACTAGCTCTTCCAGTCGCAAGAATGGGAACCCTTCCCTAGGCAAGTTCGCAACAAGGGAAGCGTTTGTGACTTCACGTGTCGTCTGTGGCTTAGACTAAGCCGTGAATCCGTCTGTTGGTTCCCATCTCAACCGAACACAGAGCGCGGTCGAACACCAGAGGCCAGCGAGACTCTTCTGGGTTGTCAGTGATGATAAGCAGCTGTGTACCCTCAGATAGCACATGCAATTATACAATTTTGATCCTTTGTTGGATTATAGAATAAATAGGAGCAGCTCTCACCCAGCTGCAAGCGCTCGAACTCCACACACTCGCCCCTTAATTACATCCTCGGTTGAACTTAGACGGTCTACGTACCGATTATCTTACAGAGAAACAATGGCAACCCGTCAAGCAGCCGATAAAGAGCGCCATCAACATGAGAGGTCAGAATCGGTGCCAGCGCAAGAAAACTTGGGGACGATTAAGCAGACCAGCAACACCGGCCACTCCGACGAGGGATCGAGCAGCTCCGGCACGGCCTCCAACACCGCACAGCAAATAGAGGAGAGGGAACCATCGGAAGAGATGCTGAGAGCGGTGAAAGAGGGTGAGTGACTAAGTTATCTGAGCATCCCCCTTGCAACCCAACTTGAGAAAAAAGATTTTATATTTCTAACTGTGTTCACAATAACCTAGGCTTGGTAGCTGATCGCTCATTTGGAACCAAAGTCATTCCTCCTGGCCTTGTAAGTGTCGGCGACGATCGAAGGACTTTACTCTCGCTATAATCTCTCACATTAACTTTATGGGTTACAAACACAGTTAGAAAAATGGACCAGCTTTCACCCGGTCGACCCCAAGGTCGGGGAAACGGAAGCTGAGAAGGATCTTCGCGAGAAAATGATAGTGAAGGGTATTATCAATGACGAAGAGCCGCAGGAGCTTTCAGACAAACTCAAGGAACACACGAACCGTCTCAACTCCGCAGGGAGGCTGCCAGAACTGGTAAGCATCAATCCGGTATACATTCCACGATCGCAGGATGACCTCGCGGGGCCTGCCGTCGCGGCGAAACCGAGATGTGACGGGTGAAATCTCACGAGGCTGGCAACTCCACATACTGACAACTGCTATAATCCTATAATTAGTCAGAGGAGGTCAATCAGATCGTACGGAAGGGCAAGTTCAACAAGGAGGGAGAATGAGATGGAAAGCCGCGGTATCAAAGGCTTCGGGGGTGGAAAGTGTCGTCTACTTAATTATTATTAGGGGCATGCATAATTAGCTAGCCTAGAGAGTTCAGTCACTTCCCTGGATCATAATTAGACAATGCATCATTACGGACCCAAATATTTCAAAGCATGTTCCTAAGCCGTACCGTCAGCTGGTCTCAGCGGTGAGCTGGTGATGGCCGGCCATCTAACAAGGAATCGGGCACCTCTGGACGCAGCTGGATGGACACGGACAAGTGCCTGGCTGTTGCGGCAGGCTGCAACGCAAACGCCATATTACCCGAGTGAGTCCTCAAAAGCAGCTGCCTGCCCACCACCACCAGCAAGTTGTCCGCCCTAATCAGATAGATCCCCGAGAAGCTAGTCTCCCTCGTGCGCGGTCACCGCTATTTCCTTTTTCCGCTGTCCGTACCTAGTCTTGTTCGATCGAAGTTTTGGCAATGATATTCCCAACAAACGCGGCCACCTCTCAGTTGCCGAGCTCAACAATTTCTCAGCTGTCCTCGGACATCTTAGATCAGCAAATTCTGCGTATCTCAGTCGTGATTGGGTCGTAAATGATGGGTATCCCGCCCTAAAAATGGCGGTGAACTAAAACTGACCCCTTAATTATTCGTTCCTCTTGTGCATCTCTGCATCGTGGAGCCTTTGGCTGCATTTCTCCCCCCCCCCCCCCCCCCCCCCCCCCCCACTCCCCGACCCCGCGCACACTAGCGAGCCAGACCTCCTCTCACCGTGCCGCCTCCTCCGCCGCCCTTCGTTCGCCACCTCTTTCCTTTTACGCTCTTCTTCTCTCTTCCCCGTTGCCGCCTNGCAGAGTCACCACTCAAAGACTTCACCCAATATTATGTAGCATGCCGTTCCTCGTCTGTGAGAGATTGGGCCGCAACTCTAATCAACCGAACTTGTACGGAAACATCAGCGGCCAAGCCACTACCTTTGTCTGTTCCGGTTAGCCTTTCCGCCGTCATCCCCATAGCAAACTGTTTGCTCGCCATGTTGCTGCTTAGTCGCTTTTTGTTGCAATATGAATCATGATGGCAAGGGTCGCACGACATGCGACTAAGGCCCGAACAGCCTAGTCACGTCGAAGGAGATGATAAATATCCATCACGAGAGTCTGCTAAATCCTTAGGAAATCATCCTAAGTGTCGCGGCTGCTACTGAGAGCGCGTATTAATGATCTAGTGGGGAGGTGCTATGACTGACATCTCATCCTGCTGTCACTCATGCTGCTGTTGGGTTTGGGTCCGACTTACTCACCATTTGTTTGCTGGGTTCCACCCAAATTACCTTCTTTGCTACTCCGCTCGATTAGGCCCCTTGTTGCACTGTGGTTTACAATTCATAATGGACGACTCCTTCCCGAACTGAACGGTTACAATGCCTGTCATCTTGCGTATATGCAGTGTGTCTGGACTCTTGCGGAAAGAGCTCAGGGAGTGGCCGACTGCCCGGGCAGGTCGTCACTTGGCGCTTGCCTTTGGGCTGGCGTGGAAAGGCTGATACTGAAAAAGGAATGGTAGGTAGGTAATTAGGTATGCATAGAGTTCGAAGGTCGGCTTTCCTGCCATATGGAACTGACTAGTTACGAATAAGGAAAGATGCATGGCCGTCCTCCAGGAAGCATTGCCTAGAATACCTAGATAACGATGATCTGGCTACCGCTGAGCTGGATCTCGGAAGGATCACAGATTCATTTACTTATATTCCTAGGTAGTTACTGTCTTCCAGTAACTACTTGGAGATCTTGCTGGGCAACCACCCACTCCTTAATCTGACCGCGCCCCTCAACAATCGCACCTGATGCCGTTATGAACGGAGGTTGTCCTGTGTGTCACGATCCAGGCCCTCCACTTTTTTGGTGTTTTTATCTTGCCTCACAACCGAAAGAGAACTCGCCGTTACTGGCAGTTTGTGCAAACTTTCAAGCCCCCTCCCTTATATTATTGGTAGCTACTTCTTAACGGAAGTCTTCCATTCTCCAATTCTGGAAAACGGGATCAGCAAACGCGGCTAGGGCGGCAGTGACTCCGAGGCCACCAACCCGTCCTAGTCATGTCCTCGTGCCTTTCCTATTGGGATGAAGATGGGAGGAAACAGGTACCAAGTGTCAGCACTCGTCCTACCTGCAGGGCTTCATCATTCGGAGTGGACCAGACGCTGGTCCTCTGCAAGATCTCCCTCCACGCCTCAGGTTCATAAGTAACGGTTCTCTTCACTTCGAACCTCGAACTATCTTTGCATATTTCTCCTTGCAACATCCTTCGGGGCATCTGCTAGCCGGCACCCAACCAAGATCCAACGTTTCCAGTTCACTAGGTTCACACCCGCGCGCCATGTCTTCCCCGGTCAAGGACCCGCATACCAAGACATTCTCCCACAACAACGGCACCGTGGAGGAGCTTCTTGCCCGCCTCGCCGTCCAAGAGCTCTGCAAGGGCTGGCCCGTCTACCGCGACGCCTCCGAGTGGGCCAACTTCCGCTCCCTCTTCACGGACGACGCCAAGGTCTGGACCACCTGGTCCGGGCCGCTCCACGTCGACGACTTCATCGAGGTGTCCGAGAAGGGCAAAGCCAGGGACGTCTTCATCATGCACCGCGAGTGCGGCACCCTCGCGGAGCTCGACCTCGCCAAGGGCCGCGCCGTGGGCAAGATGAAGGCCACCATCACGCACCGCTTCGGCCACGAGTCGGGCGACCCGGCCGGGACGTTCGACGTTGACTGCGACTGCCGCTTCATCTTCTTCTGTCTCCGGGACGACGAGACGGGGAGCTGGAAGGCATCGCTGGTGAAGCTCTTTTATGACAAGGACAAGATCGTCCCCGCTCTGGGGGCGAACCCGCCTCAGCTGTCGGACGAGGAGGTGGCCGTGATGCAGACCTACCCTGCCGGATACCGCCTACTCGGCATCATGCAGCGCCGACTCGGGTACGAGATCGACGTGTCCCTCGCCACGGGCGTGGGGGAGGGGGCGGGAAGGATGTACGCCGCCATGGAGCAGTGGCTGGACGGTAAGGCCGTCGACCTCGACTGGCACGACCCTGCTAAGAGGTGATGGGCGGGTGGTATTGGGTTCGTGGACAGACCTAGCAGTATGAGAGGGGACGGGAAAACAATGGTGGGCGATGGCGAGGGCATCGGGGAATCAAATCACAGTTTGCTGGATGGCAGGGACACCGGACACATAGAATGAATGGCTTCGCGACTCGGGTTTTCTTCACCAACCTGTGTACTCCCGTTCTGCATTTCTTCATTCTTGAGGATAGTATCGCTTCGTCAGTTTTATCAACATTGCTTTCTTTCGTCACTGGCGACATAAAGTGGAGTACCCAGTGGCCAATTGGTTCCTCCCTTGCTTGCTTCTTGTCGTGATGCCGTGGCGGCAACATCCGCCTCGGGACGGAAATTATCCAGGCACGTCGTCCTCAAACGGGTCGATCCAATTGGGAGATATAGTGGGTAAATGCCCAAAGATCTCATATATGTATAATATGAACAAGAATTTGATCAAAGAGGAGAAAAAACCTAACCCTGCGGTTCTGAATAGCGAAAGCTAGCCAAGAAGAAAAGCAACTGGTTTTATCCCCTCTGGTCCTTTACCAGTTTCCATCAGACAGTGTTGCACTGCACGAACCCAACTGCTGCTGGCACAGGCACGCTCTTGGTGGCCCGTGCGGTGAACTCAAACGGGCCCAGAATCACCTTCTTACTCGCGTCGTAAAAGGTGCACCTGGACGTCCGTGACGGGTACGGCGAGCCAACCTCGATGGAGTTGACAACGTGGGTCGTGGCTATTTTGACATGTCAGTGGGAGGTATCAGGACTGGGAACAGGAGTGGGGGAGGGGAGGAGAAGAACAACATAAGAATAAGAATAAGTCAAGGCAAAGGGATGGATAAAAAATCGTACATTGGGGATACGGAGTCGACGACTGAGGCACGTAGAAGGCGGATGCAGCCCCGTTCGGGCCACTGAACATGATGAAGTAGTTTAGGACCGGGGCGGGCTGCGGCGCCGGGAGGGCAGATGCGCCCACGCTGAAGAGCAGGGCCGAGGCGAGAGCAAGGGGTTGGAAATGCATTTTTCTTTTTTGGGGGGTTTAAGTTGTTTCTGTTTCTTTCTCTTTTGTCTGTGATGGTAGTTGGCCTAAGAGTGAGGTTTCGATAGGATGAGTGAAGTGAATAAGGCTACCTTGAGAGTTGAGATATATACGACATCCTGTCCAAAGAGGGAGAAAACGTCAATTTATTGAATGATGTCCCCCCTTTTCTCTCGGAGCATGTCCTCGGACTGTGGCACCCGGGATCGGACTCTCAACCCGTATCCGAGGAGCCCCGTAGCACTAAACGCCGGAGCAGGGGACAAAAGGGCAGGTAGCTCTGCACAGGATCAATTAAGTGGACGTCTGAGGTGAGATCGCGGTTCCTGCGCCCGACGAATGGGGCCGAGAAATTCAAGATCCGGGGGAGATCCTGCTAAACAATGTTACATCGCGCCCGTCCTACCCGTGAGAGGCCGTGACAGGAGTCAACATGGGATGATTTGGCGTTGTACGTATAACGTAAACTGGAGAAGAAGATCCGCACGTAACCGATAATTACGTCGGGGCGCATAAAGGGGCATCGCACTTGACAACGAAAAGCCCTCCGCTTGCCGCTTGCCGCCCAGAGGACAAGCTAGGCATGCGAACGCAATAGGCCCACCCCATCTAGGATGTCGGCTGCTGCGGCGTCCTCAACGTGTCCAAGTCCCGGCACGCTCTTTCTCATCCTCCTTCTCCTTCTTCGCCATCCTACACAGCCCGTCGGCGGCGCCGTTAGAGTAGCTCGCCTTGCCCTTCTTATAGCTCATGGACTAGTCTGAGGTGGGTATGATGGTCGTCTCAACCGACATCCCGGCGGCAATGGTGTTCTCAGCAGTGTCATAGAACGGTAGAAATGGAACTCGACTGTGTTGGTCCTTCCCCTTCCTGGTAATCATCTTAACCTTCGCCTCGCGGGTGGTGGGATGTTCCCCTCTGGTCAGAAACTTCTTTCTTCTGTCGATGATAAGGTCTCTTCTTCGTTCACACTTTACAAGTCCGCTCCATTGCCGTCAACTATACCGCTGAGCATCGAAACTTCATAGCTTGCTACCGATTTGCCTGTTCCATTTTTTCCGTAGTAAAGAAGTAACTAGAAAGAAAGCCCAATGGAACAGGAACGCAAATATATTGTGGGAAGCTAAAAACAACGGTGTTGGGGGCGGTATTTCAGTGGAAAAACATGGTTCCGTTCCTTTCCTTCCTTGTACATTCTCACACGGCCACACCCTTTCCCCAAACTCGCTTCTGTTGCAATCCACACGCAAATTAAAGTAGAGTCTGTCCTCACTCAGAAGCGGCAGCCCTTCAGATTGGACTACTGGAATAAAATTTCCCCCTCCCAACGTTCCTGCCTTAGACTACCCATCATGCTGATCGATGTTAAAACCGGGACTGGTTCCGTTGCACTTCACCCAGTCGAACGTGAGCTCGCTCATCATCCGCCCAATGGGGTCCTGGTAGAGACCCTGGACAGAGGCGGTACTCCCCTCCTCCTTGGTGCTGAGCTCGATCTCACTGAGGACGGCAAACACCGCCTCTCCGCAGCGGAGCTGCACGGATTCCCCTTTGCCAATAGTGGTCGCTGGACGGTTGACGGTGAAGTCATAATCAGTGGGGACGTTGTTCGGGCCCTCCACGTGGAGGGTGTCGGTGATGCGTGTCAAGGCCTGTAAAGCCTCAGATAGCGGCACGTTAACCAAGGCATAGAAGCAATACCCCAATGCTATAGACCTGGGAGAGGCACAACCTGACCACAGCAAAGTGGAAACTCACATTTGTGGCAGGTGGCTGGTACAGATACCCGATGGTGTAGTTGCTCGATGGGATAAGGTACGTGGCACTCCAGGTGACGCTGTCTCCTTCGCCGAGCTGGTAGCGACCGTGGAAGAAAGTGCCGTTCCTGTGCAGACGCATGGCGAACCCAGGGGTGTCAGCCACACGCCACACATGGAGGCAGCTCTTCTTCTTGACCGGGTCCCCGGCCAGGATGCGGAAAGTGCCCGGCAGGTTGATGGAAAGTGTCCAGACATCCGCATTGTTGCGCGTGGCGAACATGAACTCGGTGACCGAGTCGCTCCTGTTAATCATCGTCCCCGGGCAGCCGTTGCCGTAGTTGATGATTGGGAAGATGTTGAGAGACGGTGGAGAAGGGGCGCCCGAGTCCTGAGCAAGGGCCAACGGGATTAGAGGAAGGAGGTGGATGAGATGCATCTTAACGACGTAATCGCTGAGCTTGAGTCGAATTGAGTGCTTGGGCTGTTCGGGATATGTAGAGCACCTGCAAATTTCACAGTCTAATTACACTCTCTCCATTTCTCTCCAGCTCTTTCGGATCGTCACGAGACAGCGTCTTTTATACATCGTCTCGGCGGTCTTGGGTCGGAGTGAAATGGAGGTTACGGGCCCGAAAGAAACCGACGGCACAATAAAGACAAGTGAGGGTATTCAGAAGTCACATTAGCTTATTTGGCTGTCGAGTAATTAATACCTCTTTTGATCTTGGCTTCGCACACACTCCTGTCGATCAGGACGGGAGATAACTGTCTGGATAGGCCCGCTGAGCGCTTCCCCGCAGGCTTCAGAGTAGCAAAGGATCAAACCTGTTTACTAGATATTTCTAGCGCTGGGTTCCCCGCGAAGATTAATTTACATATAGGGCGAGAGCGTGCTCTCATGATCAAGCCGGGGGGTGCGAACACTCCCTTTGGCTCGGACTTAGAAGATCTTTATCCGAGAGGCGGGTGCGAGCCTGGATGCTACCCCAGATATTTAGCGGTGCCCGGTGCCGTGTTCCTAGATGGACTGTGGCCTTCAAAGGTAGGGCTATAGAGAAGATAAAAACCTAAATCGGAAAGCCTCACCGGTTATAGAGTTTTTCTACAAGCGATCTCAGGAAGACTTGCCGCTATGGCAAAAAGATCCAAGGATGTGCGTTGATGGTTGACTCTGGCTTTGACAGAAATCCAGCGTTAGTAACCAGAGAGGCCGGGTTGGAATGGCTGACATCAGAGCCATGTGGTCGTCCCCGATCTCGGAACGGGATGACTCTTAAACTGCAGCTTGAGCTTCAGAAGCCCTCTCAGTGATCCTTGCGCCTCCTGTTCGAACGAGCATCTAGCTATCTCCTCGTTAAAGGTAGACTAGCGAGACCGTTTGGATGTGGAAAAGGAACCATGATCACCACCTTTTAGGTTTATTCTGCCTAGGTTGGAATTATTTCAGGTCTTCACTCTGGCTTTAAGGAGCATGAGTCTCCCCAGGGTTGACTCCCAACCCTAACTGAAGGGGCATATGCACTCGAGTCTCCGTAGCACGATCAGAAATGCTGGTAATTACTAATTAGTTCAACAAACCAGCTCCCCTTGTCCTCTTGGATGGTCTAGGCTAAACTCTGGGACCGGAAAAGCGACTTTGGGAACCGACAATGTAAGTCAACAACCCTCCCTCCAGCAACCAATATCACTGAGTCTACCGATTCATAGCTGAATCCTTGAAGTCATCGAGAAAGATGTAGCCTCTAGCAGTCATCCCCCCGCTCGTACATGAAGAAACCGGCCGTATTTCCAAGAACGCGGCAACATTGCAGACAATGGGATTGTATTGAGGTTCGGTTATCCTAATTATCGGAGGTGTCCCCTCCGTATCGGGTTTCTTGCGTAGAAATATTCGCATAACATATCATGGGCGCGGACTAAGGAATCCTACCTTCTATTTGAGCCTGACGAAGAGAATACCCCCCGATGTTTGCTTCTATCTCGTCGGATTAACACGGACAACTTTGGACTGCGTATGGAAATTGAGTGAACCAAGCTCAACAGTGATTCAATTTGAGCAACGCAAGTAGTTCAAGTACCTAATTATATTAAGCCTCCTACAGGAGGATCCACGTCTTTAGGGCCGAAAGAAGAGCCCAACATTGCGTAAGATACTGCCTAAGCATGGGCAGTACTATCAGAGACGAAGAATGACAGTCCACGCCCACCGAATGAGGACTACAAACCATGCCACACAGCCGTTTGTAGTTAATGGAATTTTCTCCGTTTCAAATCCACTGAACTTGCGAGCCTCGGGGGAAACGATCGTAAATATAAATAAATCCTCAGTATACCATCCAAACGATGCATCTATCAAGGAAGAAGGGGTTCCAGAATCCAGGATCTTGGGGTGAGCGGCTCGTATCGTGTGGGGCGGCCCCTGAAATATGACCGCGCGATCCTTCTCCACAGGACCTCCGGGCTCATCGGTCTAATATTAAGGAGCCGACAGCAATGGCCGTTTGTTCACTACCACCCCTTACATCTTTCTACTACCTGTTAGATCACAAATGCCAAACCTTTACCCAGATGTATATATATCACCTCTACCTCCTGTGCGATATGTAGCTCAAGTCGATTGCAAGACATCACTTCTAATACCCACAATCCGCTCACTCGCTCAAAACCGAGAGAATGATACTGTATAATGATGTTTTCAGACATTTCCCTGGGTGTCACTTATCATTCAGGCATATCGTCAGGCACTGGAGGGTCTATACGATAGAACCCTGATATTCAAGATCGTTCTAGACGACCGGTAATCACCGGTAGCCCCATCACAATTATGCTACAGCAGGAAAGAACAGACTGGACACACCAGATTGACACCAAACCGCGTAGTTACTCTGTACCAGTTGAAACCATGTCCTATCCCATTCTTGTATCCTGGATCTAGGACCCTAGGAACTACGCAGCTTTGAGCACTCACTTCCAAACCAGACTAGACCATCAATACGTATAGATAAAATCCTCGTTCTGCAAATCAGTCTTGTCGGCAAACCCGTTGTCGTTCTCGATCCCACCCCTCCCGTCGCCCTCCTCGAGCTCGACCGCCTTGCTCTCCCCGATGCGGTCCTTGCGCATCATGGACTCGTCCACGATGTCGGCCCGCTTGCCGAGCTCCTCGCGGCGGCGGGCGTGGCGGGCGTTGAGCAGGCGCAGGTACAGCGGGATCAGCAGGCTGAGCACGCCGACAAGGGCGAACATGACGAGGTTCGAGATGAGGCCGGGACGGTAAAGGGGCTGCTGGTCGACGCTGTAGAGGAGGGGGCCGATCACGTTGCCCGTGCACATGCCGACGAAGACGACGGCCGAGGTGCACTTCTTCTTGGTGTCCCCGGCCGTGTTCTGCGCCTGCCAGGCGTAGATCATCGGGGTGATGGCGCCCAGGCACAGGACGAGGTAGTAGCCGAACAGGAGGACGCCCTTCTGCTCCCTGGGCACGGTGAGCATCATGATGGCGCCGACGGCGGGCAGGACGCTCAGGCAGGCGATCACGACCCCCTTGTTCTGGAACCTCGTGGCGAGCCAGGCGCTCCCGATGATAGCGATGATCTGGATCACCCCGCCGGGCATGTTGAAGAGGATCGTGTGGAAGGGGCTGTAGCCGAACGACCTGATGATCAGGTTGCCAAAGGTGCTGATGCCGCCGCTGGCGATGGAGATGGCCACGATGAGCACGAACCAGAGCCACGTCTTCACGTCGAGCATCGTCTCCTTGACGTGCTCCCACCGCCACTGCCGGCTGGCCACGCCCATCTGGTTCGCCCGCAGCCTCTCCACGGCGACGAGCTTCTCCCTCTCCTTCAGGTACTTGGCCTCCATGGGCGAGTCCGGCATGAGGACGATGAACAGCACGCCGTATCCCACGGTCAGCAGGCCGCAGAAGAGGAAGATGGTCTGGTACTTGAACATCCTCCCGTTCTCCACGTGGCCGAGGCCGTACGTGACCAGGCTGCCGACGATGAGGGTGACGCCGTTCATGGCGTTCCAGAAGCTCGTCCGGAGCGTCTGCTCGGACCGGCGCCACCACATCTGCGTGACAGCCACGCAGCTGGGCGCGATCATGCTCTCGAAGGTGCCCAGCATGAAGCGCATGGCCAGCAGGCCGCCAAAGTTGGTGCAGGCGGCCATGATGGCCTGGCTGGCGCCCCAGAGGATGATGGCGGTGCCGATGACCTTGCCCGTCGGCAGCTTCACGAGGAGGTAGGCCGCCAGGGGCTGCATCGCCAGCTGGGCAAGGTAGAGCACGGAGCCTAGCCAGCTGTACTCGAGGCCCTGGAGCTTGGCGTCCTCGGTGAGGCCGAAGATGGACACGTACGAGAGGGACGACTTGTCCAGCTGCTGGAAAAAGTAAGCCCCGAGGATCAGGGGCAGCACGCGCGTGTCGATGCGCCAGAGGACCGCCTTCTCCTCCTCGTAGTCGAAGCTGGTATCGCCGCCATGCTGCGCCACGAACTCGGCCGCCTTGTCGCGAAGGGGCGCGTGTGCTGGCGGTGCCACCGAGGGGTGCGGGGCTGAAGCGGGTGTGATCGCATCGGAGTCTGCTATTCCCGGTGCCGCCGACGGCGCTGGGTGGCTGCTCTTATCGGCCATGTCGGGATGAATGACCGCAGCGCGGGAGAAGCGGAGAGAAACAAAGGCGGAGGTGCGATGAGGCAGGATTCTCTCGGTGCTTGGCGGTGGAGAGCCAAATTGCTTGGAGTCTCCAGAAAACCGCCCATGGGGCAGAGCCTTGGGGATTTTCCTCGTTTATCTACTGCATCGCGGACATTCCCCATACCAGTGGAGCGATGACTCGCCACAAAATCACTCGGGCCCGCCTCCCGGGCGACGTCTCCAACCTCTCTCGGTTCAGTCGAGGGCGACAGTCCCATCAAGCCGGATGCTGGTTGGTTGAGCCCCACAGGCTCAACTGCAAACTGCCCGAGAAAGCAAGCGCCAAAATGTCCTTTTAGCCTGAATTGGGGAGCCGGGCTTAGACTGGGCACCGGGAGAAGGGTCTGGTCTCTTTGCTCGTGGAATGACAGCGGGAGTGGCTTGAGTTGGGGGAAGTGCCGTCCAACGACTTTCTCCTAGGTTGGTGACATCCTTCCATCCATTGTCCCCCACAGGTTGTCTCCGAACGTTGGGAGTCCACAAGTGACAATTGAAGCTGCCCCCGCTACGCTACCCCGCACTCCTCCCCCAGAACGAGCTAACGGTTGATAGCTAGCATGGGAGGGGGAGATCGTCACCCCTTGCTAGGCGCCTTGGTCTTCCCTTTTTAATAGCAGTCCTCACTCCTCACCGAAGGCCTCTCGTTCCCTGACAGACTTCAATTGGCTGTTTTAGCCCGCATGCCCGCAGTCTCCAGGCTTGCTTACTGTATCAAGCGGGCGATCAGGCTGCTCCTCTGATCGGACTCCCGGGCGATTGCATACCGAAGTTGCATTTCCAGTCGTTTTTTAGCTGGCAGCTTCCCCATCTAGCCATCAAAGTTGTGAACATCAAGTCCGTCAATCATGTCGACCCAAGTGCTGGATGAGTTTGCTTTTCGGAACCCGGATTCCTTCGGGGCCGTTGGTGAGTGCTCGTTCGTTTGTCCTTTTCTCGTTTGTCCCCCCTTCCATCCTCCCCCCTCTCGGCCGCCCGCATGACTCAGTTGTAGTTGACCAAGCCCCTACTCACATCGGAAAAAAGACCTAGTAACCGACGACATGACCTCAGCAGTGGAGCCTCCTCCGGCTCAGGTCCCGGCCGCCGCCCCTGGAAAGGCAAAGAAGCGGTACGCCGTCGTGGGCACCGGAGGCCGATCAGCATTCTTCTACAATGCCATCGCCACGGAGTTCTCGGCCACGTCGTGCGTCGTCGCCCTCTGCGACACTAACCAGACGCGCATGAACTACGCCAACACCCGGCTCGAGGGCCTGGGCCACGCAAAGGTGCCCACGTACCTAGCGTCGGACTTCGACCGCATGATCTCCGAGGCAAGGCCGCACGAGGTGATCGTGACCACCATCGACCGCACCCACAACATCTACATCGTCCGAGCCCTCGAGCTGGGCTGCAACGTGGTGACGGAGAAGCCCATGACCATCGACGCGCCCCGCTGCAACCAGATCTTCGACGCCGTGGAGCGCACTGGCAAAAAAGTCCGCGTCACCTTCAACTACCGCTACGCGCCCCACAACACAAAGGTCTTCGAGGTGATACGCTCGGGCGCCATCGGGACCGTGACCTCGGTCCACTTCGAGTGGATGCTCAACACGTCGCACGGCGCCGACTACTTCCGGCGCTGGCACCGCGACAAGCGCAACAGCGGCGGCCTCCTGGTGCACAAGTCGACGCACCACTTCGACCTGGTCAACTTCTGGCTCCAGACCAGGCCGGCCACCGTCTACGCCCAGGGGGACCTCCGCTTCTACGGCCGCGAGAACGCCGAGCGGAGGGGCGTGACGGCCTTCTACAGCCGCGGCGGCGGCCCCGAGCCAGCCGCCAGGTCGGACCCCTTCGCCCTGCACATGGAGGGGAACCCGACGCTCAAGGCGCTCTACCTCGACGCCGAGCACGAGGACGCCTACCACCGCGACCAGTCCGTCTTCTCGGACGGGGTCAGCATCGAGGACACCATGAACCTGCTCGTCCGGTACCGCAACGGCGCCGTCATGACCTACTCCCTGACCGCCTACGCGCCCTGGGAGGGGTTCCGCGTCTCCTTCAACGGCACGGGCGGCCGGCTCGAGATGGAGGTGGTGGAGAACAGCTACGTCAACTCGGGCGGCGAGCAGGCCCAGGAGGGCTCGCTCGAGCGCCGGTCCATCGTCCTCCGCAGGCTGTTCGAGAAGCCCCAGGAGATCGAGCTCCCGGACAGCGTGGGCGCCCACGGTGGCGGCGACATCGTCCTGCTGCAGGACCTCTTCGGCGAGCCCGTCTCGGACGAGTACATGCGCGCCGCGAGCCACGTCGACGGGGCGCTGTCCATCCTGACGGGCATCGCAGCCAACAGGTCGATCGCTACGGGGCAGGTTGTCAACGTCGACGATGTGATGCGCATCCCATGAGCCAATGGGGTGTGGCCTTGGGCTGGAGAGGCGATGAACGTGGATGGAAGGTGTTGGTCGGATGGGGAGAAGGCAAGTGATTTAAATATTGCGATAGATATAAACCAAACCAAGACCAGGTGCTCATGACAACATGACAACAATATGATCACTCGGGACGCCGTGTCCCCTCTGCATCCGGCTGACTCGGGCCCGCGGCCACATCCCCCATTGCATCGACCAGGCCCACAGCGGGCTGCTCCCCCGCATCCTCCCTCGGCGCCCTCTCGTCCTCAGGGTGCCGTCGGACGATCTCCACCGGTACCAGTCGGCTCGGCCTGCACGTCTTCATCTTCCCATACTGGGGCACGACCTTGCCCCGCATGAACACCTTGATGTCCTGCAGGCGGATGTAGTAGTCCTCGCTCGACTCGCTGGGCTCCCGCTCGTAGTTGTCCATGAGCACAAGCTCCGCCTTGGCCGGCCCGCTCCAGGGGCGGACGCGCCTGGCCCCTTGCCCTGCAGCCTCCCCCTCCCCCTCCTCCCCTTCGGCGGTGATCTTCTTCTGCTCGGTATACCTCCCAACGAGCAGCCAGTCCACGATCCTCCTCGACCAGGCGGCAGCCGCGATTGCAGAGCGCACGACGTCGTCCCGGTTGACGTAGGCCACCCTGGCGCCCCGCCTCACGAGCACCTTCACGCAGGCCATCCTCCCGGCCCTGCACGCCGCCATGAGGGCGGACCCGTCCGGGCAGCCCTCGTGATCGAGGTCCGCCCCGAGCTCGACGAGGTTCGCCACCGCCGTCTTGAGAGAAAGCACGACGGCGATGCAGAGCGGGCTCCACGCCGCCGTGGCGGTGGCATACGCCCTAGCATCGCCGCCGCCACCGCCACCATCGGACGAAAGCGGTGGCGGCGGGCCAGGCTCCAGGTTCGCAATCCGCACCAGGTCCGCCCTAGCCAACCTCCGCTTGTACAGCCTGAACGACCGGTCGAACAGGGCCATGTACCAGGTGGGCACGGGGTCGTCCATCCGCCAGGGGAAAGGGGCGGTCCGCTCGAGCGCGAAGTCCCCGTTCACCAGCAGCGAGGTGAACTCCCCCTGGTGCATGGCGTAGTGCACGGCCGAGGCGCCGACCGCGTCTCTGTGGTGGGGGTCCGCCCCGGCCAGGGCGAGCCTCGCGAAAAGGGCCGGGCCGTCCCTCCCCGGTCCGCCGCCCCCCGCCCCCCTGGCGGCGTAGCCCAGGGCGTTGAGCCCCTCCAGGACCGAGGTGGCGTTTGGGTCGGCCCCCTTCTCCAGGAGGATCTCGACCGCAGCCATCCGGCCCCTCTGCGCGTCGCAGGCCTGCATGAGCGCCGTCACGCCCCTGTACTCCCTCGAGTCCGGCGGCGCCCCCAGCTCGTCCAGCACCATCCGCACGAGCCTGGCCCTGTCCCCCGGGCTGCGGACCGCCTTGCTGCCCAGCGCCGAGCTAAGCAGCCGCTGCACCCGGTCGTCGTGGCCGCGCATGTGCCGCCCGGCGCCGTGCTCGATGAGGAGCCGCGCCGCCCGCACCTCCCCACGCCGCACCGCCACCTCGAGCGGGAACGGATCCTCGCCGACGTACTTGCGCTGCTCGTCGATCGCGGTCCAGATGGTCTTCCCGTCGTTGTCCGCTAGCGGCGCTCGTGGTCTGGCGTGGGTACGACGACGGACAATGACAGGACGATCAGAGGGGATCTTGTGGTCCTTGCCGCTCTTTGTATCGTCGTCATATTCCATAGTCTTGATGTCGTTCCTGGTCTTCGTATTGTTGGCCGCGTTTGTGTCGTCATGCTCCTTGTTCTCGCCAATCTTGATCACCTTCTCGTCACCATCTGCCCCGTTGTTCTCCTGGCCGTCCTTGATCTCGCGAGCCGCCATGCTTCTACGGCCTGCCAAGTCGTCATCAGGAGGAGACATGCGCTGACTACCGGCGGCTTTCCCCTTGATCTCGTTACCTGCATTGCCTTTGGCCTTGCGGGCCGTCTTGTCTTTCCCACTGTCGCGTATCACAACTCGATGGCGCAGAACGGTTTCTGTATCGGAGCCGCTGTCTGACGACTCGCTGCTCGAGTACGTAAGATCAGTATCACTGCTGCTGCTCTCCCCACTTTCGGTGTCGGGAACAGCAAAACGCAGTCGGCGATTGGAAGTGCTAAATGGGCAATGGCCAACAAAGTCAGTATGTCAACATGCAGCTAGTGATAAGTGACGATTGGGGGAAGAAAATATGGATTGGGTTCGTACGGGATGGCATCAGCCGCTGGGGTCGCTCTAGCTTGCTCGACCACAGGCCTTCTGGTGAAAGATAAAAAAGGTCAGTAAGGTCCTCTCTTTCTTGAGGGGGGAGGCATAGGGAAGGAATATGCAACTGAGAATGCATCTTGTGGCTACGACAACCAGAATCTCATCGGCAGATATTAGGGGAAAAGGACGCACCTGTGAGAGTCACTAGAGCCCTCCAAGGCCTCCTCCATACATTCCAACAGAGCCCTCAGGCACCGAGTATTCCTCCCGAGTATGGCAGCGTTCACCAACCCCATGTGGAACAGGTTGCCTCCCTGCGCGACAAAACATTTCACAATATGCCTGATTATCCTCGGCTCGTCCCATCCACGCTTCGAGAGCACGTACTGCAGGAGGGAACCTCTGCCGTGCTGGGTGCAGCTCGACTTGGTGGTCGACGCTCCCGACCGGAGCAGCCACCGGAGGATTTTCGTCTGCTTATAGTCCACGGTCAGGAAGAGCGGCGAGCAGCCGCCACAGGGCAGGTCGACGTCGAGCGGGCAGCCCTGCGTGTACAGCGTCTTGCACACGTTCAGGTCGCCGCTCTGGACCGCCATGGCGAGCGCCTTGGCCGCGCTCTTCAGGATGCGCGAGTGCTGCTCAAATGCGAGCTGCTGCTGCTGCTGCCGCCGCTGCAGTTTGACTGGCGCCGCCGCCGATATCTTCTCGGTCCCCTCCGCCTCGAGCGCCTCCCTGAGCAGGACCTGCATGGTCTTCTTCCCTCGGTGGTATGCCAGCGTCAGGGGTGTCTCTCCTACCTTGTCGGTCACGATCTTGGCCCCCTGCTGGAGGAGCGTCTCGACAGCGGAGATGGCATCCCACCGCACGGCGTAGTGCAGCGGTGTCCTTTGCTCAGAGCAGCGGGCGTTGACATCTGCACCTTTGTGGATGAGATACTCGACCGCGCCGGCCTTGTTGTGCATTGCCGCGAGATGCAGCGGCGTCAGCTGCTCCGGCAATGTGCGGGAGTGCGGCCCGTCCGGGATGAGCTCGTGCTTGTGAAAGAAGTCAAGACCGCGGGTGTTGCCTATCAGGGCCGCTATGTGGTATCCATTGACTCCGTGGATGTTGAACTCGCCCTCCCCATGCAAGTCCGTAACGAACGTGCAGGTCCGTGACCAGTCTATCTTCCACTCGTGGTCTTCGGCCCCGATGAGGTAGTCGAAGAGGCTGTCGAATTTCATCGAGGATGCCGCGAGGGCTGCGTCGAATCCGTCGTCGTTGCGGAGCGTCGGATCGGCCCCATTGGACAAGAGAGCCCTGGCGCTCTGAAACGAGCCGCGGAGGATGTGGTACACGAGCGCCGGATCCTCTGCAAGGCTCGGGCCAGCGCGAATGTTTGGGTCCGCACCCAGTCCGATCAACTCCTTGACCAGCCAGGGAGAATTGGAAGTCGCGGCCTGGTGCAACAAACCGCGGTGGTTGCTCTTTGGGTTCAGATCATTCAGGGGATAGTCACCGATGTGCCCGAACACGAGATCGAAGGCCCGCCGTATCGCCTGGTCTTTGTCCGCGCCCTCATAGCGGCACATCTGCTCCAGTGCAGTTACGTCTTTTCGCCTCGCTTGCAGGCTGAGGCCTTTGTTCAACAGCGCCCGAAGAAGCTTGATGTCCATGGAGTGAAATGCCAACAACAGCAGGAAGAAAGACAGGTCGGCGTCGTCAATAATCACCTCCCACTTCTCCGTCTTCTCGACGAGTGTGGAGAGAACCTTCGGCGACAGAGGCCACGCCGTTTTGAAGTTTGATCCAAAAGGGGCGATCACGGGCTTCAGCGCAGAGACGTTGGAGCTCGCCTCGTACGCCGCCAGGTAGCCCTGCTCGATCAGCATAAGCATCGCCAACCGGACACTCTTGGCAATGCGATCGGCCTCCGGCCCGGGCTTAATCCCAATACGGATCTGGCCTTGGATGAGTGTAGAAGAAAAGTACTCCCAAACAGCCACCTTCTGGGAGTCGGCCTCAGGATCGCCTTGGGGGGTCGCCAGCTCCTTGGCCGCCTCTGGGACCGGCGCAGCTTGTGCCTTGAGACAGGATTCAAGGTACCTCTCGATGGGGAGTCTGCCATGGAGCCGCTTGCCACGGCTGCCGGGCGCCATCGACTCCAGCATCTGAACACACCGGAGTGAGACCTTGTGGGAGATGTGGTGTAACGGGCTGATCTCAGCGGCGTTGTCAACCGGCAATCCAAGGGCCATAAAGCTTTGCAGGATGCTAACAGAGCCAATGCTCGCCACGAGCGCCAAAATTGGCGTCCTTCCTTTCCACGTCTCTTCACAGTGGTGTCCGTGGGCAAGCAGCAGAGTGACCGCGTCCTCGCGGCCCCTCTCCAGGGCCTCCATGAGCGGAGTGTCACCCAAGATATTGGTGAGCCGTAGGGCCTTGTCAACTTCGCTCTCGGCGAACTGCTCCAGAATTGCCTTTAGTTGAAGAGGCCGATCCAAGTTCGAGTGCAGGATGGTCCGTCCAGATTTGTCCTGGATGGTGATGTCGAATCCAATATCAAGCACTGCGCGTACAACCTCCTCGGGCGCCGAGCTGCCCGAACCGTCCGCCTGATACTCCCATTGCCACACATGAAGGGGAGTGCCGCCGTCAACATTGAGTGCCGTGGGGCTGCAGGAAGCCTCGAGTAGCCTCTTGAAGACTTCCAAGCGGTCCAAGACGTCGATATCGAGGTAGTAACCCCGCAGAGCGATGTGTAGCAAAGAGTCCAAGTCGCCGTCTGGCTCTCTGAGTTTCCCGGGATCTGCCCTGGGGTCTTGCAAGTACTGCTCCAGAGAATCCATGTCGGCCGCTCCCACGGCCGAGAAGGCCCAGTCTCCCATGGCATCGTCTGCGAGCGAAATCCGAGAGTTCACTGCCATAGGGTCCATGGCGAAAGGCAACCCCCAGTAAAGTGCCTTCTTCCACGCCACTGAGCAGAGCTGGAGAACTGTCGGCGACAGGTCAATCAGTAGGTTGAGGGACTTGAGAAAAGGTTTGAAAGCTTGCTCGGCTTGGTCTCTGTTCTCAACTGCCCACTCGTCCAGTGCATCCAGTGAGCGCCCCCAGAGAGTCACCTCATCCTCCCCCAGTGTAAGCATCCCTGCTAGGAGAATCGAGATGGTACTCCAGTCCTTAATCAGATGGGCCGTTCTGAAGGCTGAGGGAAATAGGTAGGCCTTTTGCCTGTGAAGAGAGGACTTGGATTCCGTCGAATTCTCGGCAGGTCCGGGCTCGGCACGAGCGGCAAGCAAACACTTGACAGTCTCGGGGACGCAGGTAAGTTGAGGATTGTCGCCCCGCATGGGCAAATAACTCCACCGGTACTCATCGTCAACAAACTGGTCGAAGTCGTACAGTCGAAGCCCGGCAACTGCGCATTCCAGGGGCGTTCCCAGCGAGCTCATCAGGTTGATCTTGCAGCCCTGGGATACGAGGTGCTCGCAGATCTCTGGCAAAGCGAGGATCGCCGCCAAATGCAAAGGCTGGAACGTCCTCTGTAGCATGTCCTCCACCACCTCGACCAGCTGTTCCTCTGTGGCGACGGATTTCTCGAGCCAGCCGCCGAACTTTGAATCCCGGGTGATAGGGCTGAGCTCCATGGCGAAGTAGGTGAAATTCGGTGTCTTGCGCTTGTCGAAGAGCCTGATGGCGAGCTCCATCAGCTCCTTATCCGCCCATTCAGATCGAGCATAACGGAACCAGCCCAGGCTAGCATACTGGAACATCGGGAAGTCGGAATGTCTGCGCTTGATAAGTTCGATGTGGTCTTGCGCCTTCGGAGGCGGTCGCACCTTGAAGTTGTCCAGCAGCAAAAAGCGCAGAGACTGTTTCGCAAGCAGCTGGTAGCATCGCTCCTTCGAAACCTTGAAGTGATCTAGGTCGAACTTGCCAAGATAGTCGCTCTCAAGGAATTCTTGGACCGAGAAGTGGGCGAACAAGAAGATGAGGCCATCCTGTGATTTCCGAATCAGGCTGCTGCACGGCTTCGAGATCGCATGCTCATGGATGACATCGCTGAGGTCAAGCCGCCCCGAGTTGGGCGTCGACAGTACCTGTTGGAGCTCGGCGATGTTAAGTTTCGGCTCTGCAAATGCGGTGAAATTGAGGATCATCTGCACGGCAGACACCTGGCTCTCAGGCACACGCTGTAAGATGCGAGCGTATGTCTCCGGCAGATCTGGGGGCAGCCTCCTCAGGGCCTCACGGCAGGCTCGGTCACTGTAGCATTCTCCAAGGTGGTCCAGCTGACATGCCACCCATCGAAACCTGCCAGACGGGACTTAGTGTTAGTATAGAGCACATCGTATACATGCGTGGACAATTGCCAGCGGTCCCGTCTGCTCACCGGCCGTTAGCCTGTTCGAGTGTGAGTCAGCTTACATGCCACCCGCGCCGTCGATTAGAGACTGCCGAATTTCTCCCTTGAGCGTGATGTCGGAGATACGAAGACGTCGTGTTCGAAGCCTCTCTTCGATCTGAGCCGAGACATACTCGGCGATATCCTGAGAGTGGGCCGATATCTCAATGTTCTTGAACTCGAATGACAGCTGGTCCCTGATGTTGCTTTCGTCGCGGCTGAGGAGGGCGATGGAGAGCGTCTCCCCAAGCCCGCCAGGCGGAGCAAGGGCCTCGATAACTTCATCCACCTGCTTTCCGCACTCGTCGAGACCGTCAACCACGATGTAGGTGTGGTCATACACTCCGATGATATCCGTCAGCAGCTCAACCAGGACCCCGACGGTGGGCTTCTTGGGCAAGCCCCTAGATGGGTTTAGATCCCTGTAGCATCTTTCCAGCAGCGCAAACGCGTGATCATTCTGAAGCGCCAGTTGGGTGGCCAGCGCTCCCAGGATGTTGACGGCTTGCTTAGTCTTGTCATCCCGGTAGTCGCAGAAGTAAAAGGCGACCGAGACTCGGTCGCTGCTGTGCGAAAGGGCGGATTCGATGATCGAACCGGCCAGGACGGTCTTACCAGCCCCGGGTATGCCCGACAGCCACAGCCTCGAGCCTGGCATCTTCATCCATGTCTGGAACTCGGGCAACTGAAAGAGCCACAGGCCTGTTCGCGGATGTCGGAGACTCAAGCTCGTTTCATAGTAATCCTGCGCGTTGACCCGGATGAAGAAGTCCAGGACCTTGCGCCGTTCCGAGTCCTCCTGAATCCGCGTCGTGATCCTGCGGGTTTCCTTGACCTCCATGAGGATCTCGGTAGCGGACTCCTGAAGAACAGCACCAGCGGCAAGGCATCGAAGAAGAGCATTCATGCTGTCCGCAGACACAGCCAGCATTATACTCTCCTTGTGCCTTGAGATCTCCTGTTGGAGCTCCTTGACGACGCGAGCGGAGGTGAGGGGCCATTTGAGCTTCCGCTGGAGGATATCGAATTGGTTCGGCTTTGCTAGATCGGTCTCGGCCTTCAGCAGATGCTTCTCGATTTTTGAGAGCACGAAGTGGCAGCCTTCGATGTGGTGCATTCGCAGCGTGGCATCAAAAGGCTCGTCATTGAGCGCCTGAGCAACACGCGACAGACTGTGGAGCGAGCCGCCAAGTGAGTTCACCTCGGCCGCAAGGGCCTTGACCTCATCCGCAGCATCCTTGACCGCCTTCGTGTACTTGACCAAGCGTATGAAGACAACGTCGGCGAGGGAGATGATACCAGCGATGCTGGCGGCAATCGAAATCGGATCGGCCATCCGGTCCGAGAGGTCCGATCCTGCGAACCCCAAGTAGCCTGGAGCCTTGGACAGTTAACAATGTAGGGAAGGGAACTGGCTGTGTGAAGATCCGAAGGAAGCGTGGAGGCAGGCTTCGCGCTTCGAGATCAAGGGATAAATTCAAGGCCCTTTATTGACGTTTTCCACAGACTTTCCATCTTTTTGGTGTCGCTGGGCGCGGACAGATGAGACTCACACATTGCAAAGGAGGATTGAAGGGCTGAAGACACTCTGCCTCGAGGACTCTCTCTCCTGTGGCGCTAAATCGTGACAAACATGGCTGTGCTTACTAGTGATTCGGAAGCAGGGGGGGCAAAGCTGAGCTACCGCCTACCAATGACGTCGCGCCTACTCTGTGGATCTTTATAGGATAACATCGTAGATCTCTTGCTGCAAGGCGACGCGACGATTGGGAGCCGGCACAGGGTGACGGCTCTAGGCTCCCTCAGGTTGACCCTACTGAAGGTAATCTTTTGCCAATTGTGGCTGGGTGCATAGTGGGGGAAATCCTGACCAAAAATCGATCCCAGGCAGCCATACGACGTTCGTACGGATCCGTAAGTTTGGCCGTCGTGATCTACACTGAGGTCTTCCTCTCAATTATAAATGCCTGTCTTCGTTGCTGATGTGGAAAATGTCCACATACCGCTAACGGCGGACCGTACGTACATGAATAAATAAAATGCTATAGTTTTTGTTAGAAAAATTGCGATCAAAGCCAACCGAATCGTACGGAGTCACCACACTTGAGCCGAACCACAAACGAACGGATAGAAGGCTTGCATCAGGCAGTGGAGCGAGGCTCGTCCAGCAGGGATTGTGCCGGGCTTTTTGTATGTACGGTGATTTGGGGCTGTTGGGCCCATTAGCCCCAGTCGCCCCAGGCCTAGAACGTCAATCTGTGCTAGGTACCTACCTACGGAGTTAATTCCTGGCAGGTCCTGCCCGTCCACCCGAACGGCTCTCCCTTAATTAATAGAACGCGAATGAGATATTCTGAGTAGGGTTGATTGTCAACAATCCCATCCGAGAACACTACAATTGACCACGCAAGGGCCGGTCTAGATTCTCAAGATAATGATGTATGGATAGCGCCCAGAGCTGAAGTCGTTTTCAATCTCCTAAAGAGGCCACGATGGGGCTTGCATCCGTAGGTAGTTGTATGGGGCTGCATCTGTCGTGTTGGCACGGATTCTAGGAAAAGGGGAGGAAGGCGATAACCGAAAGCAATTCCTCGAATACGATGGCTTTCACTGCATTCCGAAAACAGCCTTCCTCCAGTCTATCCGAGTCAATCAATTGCCCAAGTCATCCGCGCTCCCATCCAAGGCAGCTCGGCACAGCAGCTTAAAATTCCTGACCCGCCGACGTCCTGCCCTTCAAGCCCCTCCAAAAGTCTCACTTCCCCCAGGCTCTAGCTACCATGAAGGGAAAAGCATCTGTCGCGGCACTCGCCCTTGGTGGCATCGCCTTGGCTGGGCCTTGCAACAACAACTACGGCCGTGCCGTGGCCGGGACTGGAAGGGCAGCCCCCCTCCTGGAGGCTCGCTAGTCGATGTGCTCTGCCTTCCTGGCCACCACATTAACAGTCACACCTGCGTAAGCTTTCCTTCCCATGGGCCTAAAGCACCATGCTATAGCGTGACCCCCCAAAATTTGCTTCCCATCTATTCAACGCTGACAAAGCCGACGCTGACCCTTAGCGTTGTGACAACCACCGCCACCTCGGTCTTCAACCGCAACGTCCACGGCTCGCGCGCCGAGCCGCCAGTCATCACCGGGAACAAGCCCGCGTACGCCACCGCCTGCGCCGACGTGACCGCCTACTGGAGCGCGTGCCAGTGCTTCGGCATCGCGCCCACGACCGTCACCGTTACGGCGGCCACCCCGACCGTGACCGCGGCGGGGCCGACCTGCACCTAGGGGCTCGAGTACGCCCTCTACTGCTTCTAGAGCAGCAGCTAGCGGTACTACGACATCTGGTACGCGGCCGCCTACGGCGTGGACCACCTCTCGCTCCGGGCCGTCCTCTAGGGCGCAACCCCTTACCTGACGGGCGTCACCGCCGAGCTGGGCTGGGCGTCGCCGCGCCGGTGGACTTCAACGCCCCCTTGCAGGTGTACGGCGTGTCCGACCCAGCAGAGAGCACCCATAGCGGCAACCTACTCGACCACAGGGGTACATCCACCCGTCCGCGGCGGGCACCTTCACCATCAAGGTGCCCAGGCCGGACGACATCCTCGCCATCTGGGTCGGGACGGAGGCGAGGACGGGCTTCGGGATCGGCAACGTGGCCTTCAAAGGCGGGTGGGAGAACACGCCCAACTACTCCCAGTACACCTTCCAGGGCGCCGCGGGGGAGTTCGTCCCCTTCCGCGTTCTCTGGGAGAACGGCGGCGGCCAGGGCTCGCTGTCCATGACAGTCGAGGACCCCGTCGGCACGGCCATCCTCGGGCCCGGGTCCGCCAAGAACCAGGAGGTCATCTCCAGCTGCTCTGGCAACGGCGCGCCCGAAGTCGCTGCTGCGTGGCTCGCTTAGGAGGCTGAGACCACGAGCTAAGCTAGCTGGGGCCCGCGTCATTGCCGATCTACAAAGTTTCTTCCTTTCTTCATCTAGAAACAATTAGACTGTCAGAGTCTCGCATGGAGACATGGCACGCACGATAAGAGCATATAATACAAAAATCCGAATGATATCTACCTCCAACACCCTATTGTGTTTGGTTTCAATGAGATCTGGGGGCGTCTGACCTATAGAAGAAGTATGGAGTGATTCTTGTCGTTCGCCCATGTTAATAGGTGAGTGACTGGGCTAGGTTCAAATCAGCGAGCCGGAGACAAATAAAGGATCCTCATAGGAGTGGTTCTGATACAAAATAAAAGCTAGGTGGATACAAAGTAGCGGTGGTATTTCCGAGGACCGAACAGTCGTAAGAGGAGATCCTAGAAGGAGAAAAAGAGAGGGAAAAATTTATTGATTTGTCTTTGAAGCAGACGCATCGGGAATTGAGCCCGATGCGGGGGTCGAACCCGCAACCTTGAGATTAAGAGTCTCACGCTCTACCGATTGAGCTAACCGGGCGATAATGGCTCCGATACGGGGAATCGAACCCCGGGCTCGGCAGTGAGAGTGCCGGATGTTNTAATGGCTCCGATACGGGGAATCGAACCCCGGGCTCGGCAGTGAGAGTGCCGGATGTTAGCCACTACACCATATCGGATTATCGCTTTGATTTGTGAGAGGCAGACCTCAGCTCATTACTTATGACATTGACCACTATCGCACTGCGCATGTTTCAGCTTTTGCCTAGTGCCGGTCGAGCACTCTTTCTTCCACTTGGTCCTTTTTCGCAACACCCCTGAGTTCTGTCAATCGACTGCGGAAAAACTTATTTATCTATTCTTTTCCTTTTTTGTAACACCACCCTTCCCTCCTTTTTGTACATTTCACTGCGTCGTCGACCTAGCAAGAATTATCGCCCAACTACACCTTCGCGACAAATCACGGCCTTCGCAGTTCGTTTGTTCTTCGAACCCCAGTGTGTGAACCGCAGACATCACTTCAGACACCATTAGGTCGACTCTCAGGACCCAGTCTGATGTTGTATTCAAGCCCAATTCCAGCCTGCGGATCCCCTTTCCTCTCCTTGAAGCCGACAGTCAAGCCATGCTTTACAGCAAACACGCTGTCGTCCTCCAAATACTGCGAGTCTTTGTCGAAGATCTGCGTCGTGACGGACTTGAAGGATTCGGCTTGGACCTGGGTGGCGTCAGCTGACTGCAGACGACAAATATCCCAAACGTCTCAGTACTCAGTAGCGGCGGAAGCATCACACGACTGACCAAAAGGTGGATATGTGCCGGCCTCCAAGGGTGGCGGTCCAGCAATTCCAGCAACTTTCCTGCTGGTCCATCATTTGGGATCTGTGAAGTCGTCAGAATTTGGGCCATTTCCCGCTCTCTCCACCCAAGAACGGACAAGGCTTCAACTTACAGGATACGGCGTTGGCCGCAAGCAGTAGAACGAATATCGGCCGTCATGGTCCGTGATGAACTTTCCTCGCAAGTTGTGGTCTTTCTGCCCACGATCTTGCTGCGAATATAGTCCTTCATAAGCCGGTCAGCAACATGGGCAGGAGAGGAGCCACAACCAAAGACCTGCGTCGCCCAGACTCACCATTGGTGGACGCTTGCCAGACCTCAACGGACGCATTTGCGACCGGCCCCCCCGTCTCGACACAGGTGACCCTCCCGTACATGAAGGCGACCTCCCCATCTGCAGGCGTGTCGAATGTGATGGTGCTCCCGTTCTCACGTGCGGGCGTGTCATGCCGCCAAAAGGGGCCCAGGATGGCAGACTCGGTCGCCAAGGTGCCGTTCGCCGCTGCCACCTGGTTGGTGATATCATCCACCAAGCTGGATACCCGACCCTTCTTATTAGTTATGCGTCATCTCCTAGGACCATCTACGTACATAAGACCTACGACTCCAGTCCAATGACATCACACAGAAGTTGCCCTTCGTTCCTCCTGTCGTCACTCATCTTCCCAGCCCAGTTGATCAGGTCCACGCCTAACATCCACTCGTCCGTGGTGAGGTTGACCTCACGCGCGAAGTCGTGGATGTGCCGCACAAAGGATCCCATCACCTCGCGCAGGCGAGGAGACGCGGCAGGCCCCGTCGCGTTGATAACCCTTTCCGTGAATTCTGGACCGAGCGTGCTGCTTGGTTGCTTGGTTGAAGCCATCTTTTACCGTCAAGCCTCAATATCACAGGGAGTGAGGAGGGAAGAGGAAGGAATATGGAAGTTATCGGGTCAGATAGGGTGCAACCCGGGGACGGACTGGAAAATCGGGCTGCCAACCAGCCGAGTGTGTACTAAGAAATAGGTGGCGAGCTTATGCAAAGAGCTACATACCGACGAACGTGTCGAGGCTGAGAAAAAATTCTCCCCCTTTGCCAGCATTCCTGCCGAGCCAAAAGACCACTAGGGTACGCTAACACAGAGGCTAGCACAGGAGTCGCACCCCGCTTCCTGCATCGGATAACGGCAGTTGCCGTGCCACCCTCTGCCCCCCGCCGGAGGGAAAACGGCGGCGAGGAGCTGATGAGCCGGTCAGTCGATCAGCCGATGATTCCGCAGGTTTGGCCTGACATCAGATGCCGGGCGGTTGTGGTGACCATGACGCTTTGGTTTCATTTAGAAGTCTCAGCAATAAAATTAGCAAGGAATGATAGATGACGAAAAAAAAAATGCTACTGTCCTTCCCTCATTGTCATCATTTCACCTCGGTTATTAGCCTCAAGTATGAGGTAAGGCAGTCCATTTGGCACGTCCTGTCCCTTTAGCCAAGGGCTCCTTGTCATGACACGTCATATCGTCAGACAGACGCCACAGAGGCGCAAATTACTTGTTTGGGTGAGCTCATCATCCCAGTACAGCCCATCTTGTCCCCTCGTGCGCACAAGCGACATCTTAGCTGAGCTTGTAATCTCCACCAGGGCCAAAATCCCAGCTTGCTCGGTCCGAACCATTCGGCCTGCTCGCTCGCTCAAACCCGATCACTGCCCCCTGAATATGAACAACCGGCTGCACAACGACGACCTCAGCGCCGTACGCCTTGGAATGCCACTTCTCAAACAGTCTCCCATCCTCGAAGATCTCCTCCCTGAAGCGCTTCTTCATGGCCCGCAGAGCCGTCCCAGAAATTTGGTCAACGCTATGGCTGTGGCGGAGCGCGAGAAAATCGCTGCCTCCCGACTCCAGGAGCAGGCGCCGCTGGATGTCCTTCGGGAGCTGCCCCATTGCGAAAAGCAGTAGGTCGTAGTGCATGAGCGAGGCCATCCCGTGCCAGGACCCTCCTCGCGTTGCCCTGTTGTGCAGGCCCGTCAACGCAGCGATTGCGCCCATGCAGCCGGTGCCGTAGTCGGATATGGGGAAGGGCGGTACCACGGGCTCTTCGAGTCCCATGAAGCGCCCCTGCTCCCACGCGACCCCGCTCACCTGCCATCTGGTTAGTACTTCTCCCCTGGGCCGCCGAGACTCGATTGGAGGACAACTCACGCAATCAGCGATCTGCTGCCATCCAGGACGCGTCCACCACTCCCCGGTAAACCCAAAGCAGTTCTCGCTGACGTAGACATATCCCTTCCCCCTCTTCTGGCCCAGCACTGCCAGCTCATCAGGCCCATAACCAAGGCTGGCAATGGCGCCAGGCCTATACCCATCGAGGACCACGTCTGCATCCGCGAGAAGCTCCTCAAAACGCCGCTTTCCGTCCTCCGACTTGAGGTCCAGCTCCGCGGCGTGCTTGCCCATGTTCCCATCGACCTGGAAAAAAGGCACGTCGCTCAATTTGGGGCTCGTGATCTTCAGCACGTCGGCCCCGTACTCGGCCAGGATCCGCCCGATAACCGGCCCAGCGATGATGCGGCTCAGCTCGAGCACTTTGATCCCGGCGAGTGGCCGCCCATCTTGGCTTGGCGGGAATGGACAAGGCGGCGTGGAGCCTTCCAACTGAGCCACGCTCCATGGCGGCGTGTCCACATTGGTCTTTCCCTGCGTTGGGATGAAGCTACAGTGTCAGCAAGGCACGATCATTCGGTATTGCGGTTGGGGGAGACTCACATGGGCCGTCTTCAAAAAGTCGCCATGCTTCAGCACAGGAATCCCCGCCTGTCGGTGCCTGATGTTCATGTCCTCTAGCTCCTCAGTGGTGAATTTCTTCACATGGGACTCAATCTCAGCAACAATTGCGTCGTGCCCTCCCAAATCCGGCCTGAAGGATTCCAGGCCGATCATGCGCAGCGTAGTGGACGCTTCCAGCGAGCCATGAATATGGTAGTATTCTCCTGGTCTCTTGGTCTCGTACAGATTTGCTGACATGCGCCTGTATGGATCCGACTGTGCCCGGAGGAGGTCGGTATCTTGGAGCAAAGGTCAGAAGGCGGTTCCAGGCAAGCGCGCATGAGCAATGGCACGGCGTAAACACCCAGCATACCTTTGAGTAGTGACTTGACACCCTCATCTAGCTTTCCCAGCCCGCCCACAGTGGCCAAATACGCTTGGAACAAAAAGGCGGTCGTTCTTTCCAGGCTCACCGTGATCTGTCCCCCGCCGCCACCCCCGCTCGGGATCTCCTCCTTCCTCAAATCCGCGATGGCGCACGCGAGGCTCCCCTCGATCGCCTTCAGCGCCGAGCCCACCTCTGTTTCCTTGAACGGGATGGGGAAATACGGCAGGTCGCGCCGGGAGACAAAGCGGACTCTCTCCCTCGCTATCCTGTCGACCTCGGGATGCAGTGAGATTATCCCCAATAGACGGTCGAGAATCGTCCTCGCCTCTGCGACGGAGGAATACGATTCCTCCTGGCTTGGGGTTGGGATGGTGACACCAGTGGTTTGCACAGCTTCACCCCCCATGGTCAACGAGAGGTGAAGAAACAGGTGGCCGAGAAATGTCCGATAAGTTCAATACTGCGGAGGCTTCGGTATTCGCTGCAATAAAGAAGCAACCGGGCTAATAGTATCGATGTGATATATGCCCCATCTCGAGACATGGCCATGAACAAAGGAGGTTGGAAAAGGCCCGCTGGCCCGAATATTTCTGGCACTGGGAAATTCGTTGGAGCTTTAGGTTTGTTAGGGAGGGGTGCCCCTGTCTCGGAAGCCAGAGGTAGGGGCGACGGGAATAGAGTTCGGGTGCCACTGCGTGGCTCCTTTTAAGTTCAGTCAACACGGTCATCGGTCATCGGTCATCGGACATTATTCAGGGCTGAAAATCCAACGGCTGCAATCACCCTGATGGCCTTGACGACTTCCCAAGATGTCCGTTATCCGCTGGTAGTGTGGCCATCTCTTGCGTGGGAGACGTTTTGGTGGCCGTAAACTCTCAGGAGCCCCTTGCGTCGGATAGCGCAATATAAAGCGTGCGAGGCTGGTATCTAAGCACGGCCGTTCCAGTGCCCTTGCAAATGGAAACTTGAACCCACTCCTGCCAAGCTTGGACCCGCCAGAGCCATCTTTCCCCTGTATCCGTTGGTGGCTCTAGGTGGGTCACTCCCTACCTAAACTTCGCCGTTCAATGACGTTGAGAACGCAGGTTCTAGACTACGTAGAGATTCTTCACCATAATATCTCCTGGAATGAACGCACCAAGTTGTGCTCATATAAAGTGCCGAATGATCTCTACATCCGGCGGCTAGTCGACTTACTCCCCAAGCGAGCATGGGTGAACCTTCCATCAAGTTGAACGCCAGACCCCTCCGTCATCCACTAGCCGATACCCAGTTGGCCCTACCGGATCTGCACCACATTTCGGTAGATGCCTCGCATGGCGGACGC